>VYZU01059651.1:4325-15534 GCA_013401355.1 Ceyx cyanopectus
TTTTTTTTTTTTTTCAAAAGGAAAACCACAATAACAAAGTAAAAGGAGATAGAGAGGATGGACTGATGTGCAGGGAATGAAGCATGAAGCAGAAATAGTGTAACTTTTTTTCATATCAGTATTCAATGATATGCAGGGGGGTGTGTGTGGTAAAAGGTTACCTATAAAAGTGAATAAATGCAGAGTCAAACACTCAATATGTTTGTCATAGAAAAATTCCATTTGTATTTAAAATTAAAAATAACTTCCACACATGGAGTATTGCTTAAGATAAATAGATTTAATATTTATGCAAATGCACTTCAAATGGTGCTGGTGATGTGTGATAAATGTCTTTAATACAAAAAAGCTTTTTGTTTTGTAGCCACTCTAAAGCAAAAAAAAACCTCCTTTTACAATTTTTTATATTTCTTCTATAGTTGGAGAATGATGACTATGTTAAACTTGAACACCACAGCCATGAACAGAGAAAATAAAAAAAAAATATTTTGCTAAAGTCCTCATACTATAGATAAACTCTCCTCCCCTCTTTCTTGCACTTAAGTTTTTTTCCTCAGTTCATACCCATGGCTTCTAGAGGCAGTGATATTAATTTCTGCTGTGTACTGAAGCTCTCAGATTTTCCTTTTTTTTTTTTTTTTCTTTCTATAGTTTTCAAAGGCCAGAAAGTAAGCACAAGAATAAAGCAAGCTGGGTAAAAGAGAAAAGGAGAATTTTAAGATAGAACAGGTGAGGAGAGATAAAAAAGTAAAAGGTCTTTAGAAGAGCAAAGCAGAGGGCAAACAGTAAGAAGAGTAGTGCCAAATGGGCAGCCAGTGGGATGTGTCCAAGAGTGGATTTTTGGGCTGTTCCCACCTCACCAAAGTGGAGGAGAAGGGATCACTGCTCCATATGTTACACCAGCAGGATGCTACCTTGAATTAAGTGATGGGTCCTGGGGGGAAATTCTGTTATCAGTTCTATTCACTTGGAAATATAACAAAAAATGACTGCCTAACTAGATGTTGTTTTTCTGTTCATCCTCTTGTACTACAAATAAATTGAAGATACAAATGAGTTTGTGGAAGAAGAGCTTCTAGAAGAATTAAATTTTTCATTTAAACTATTTTAAACGGAAAAACACAATGTCCTTTTAGTGCACTTTATACCAATGTATAGAGTAACTCTAGATTTATAAATGTTTATTTTCTTTCTTAAAAAAGTTCTATTGTGAACCACTGTAGTTACAGTGCCACAAAACTAATCTGTTTTTCATGTCTGAGAATCTTCATGTCATTATTTGTGCCTTTTGGTACCATGGAAAGAGCAGAGGCTTGTGGCAGACTGTGGCGTTCAGCAGAGATGTCCTGGCTTGCTGAATCTGTTTGTCATTCAGAAAGATAATTAAGTGGTAATATTTGAGGCAAGAGAACTTGTACCTATGAGAAGTGTGGTGAGTCACAGTCCTCACCCTGAAAGAAAACTGAAAACTAGCTCTTTGAAAACTGATCTTTGTTACTGATACTGCTGTTCTCTTGCTGCTGGAATGAGACAATTGTCTTGGGATTTGCTGACTTTACTCGTCAGCCTTGACTCTGCATTAAGTGCTGTGAACAGTAAAGAAGTCTTGTTAGGAGTCTTTTCTTCCTCTGATTGTTTGTGATTTGTGTTGGCTTTGCATTAGAAGCCCATAAAGCCTTACAGTGTTTGTAAGGTTGAAGTGATGCTCCCATTTCAAATTGAATTTATGATAAAAATGCTTATGAAATTCTAAGAGAAACTGCAGATATCTATAGGTGCCTATGATTTTATTGAGTGTAAATTTACTTGACACATCAAAAGAATATTTACTATAAATCAGTATCTTCTAAACTTCATGCCCTTCTCCAAGGGAAGAACCATTCAGCATGTTTCTTGTGAGCCAAGAACTGCTAAACTGAAAAGCTGCTGGCTGCCCAAATTTTTCTAACTGTGGGGCAAGTAAATGGGCTTCTCTGTTTAGCATGGATATGTGTCCTGAAACAAGCTAGTTTCTTACTCCAAGTAGAGGAAACAGCTGTCTTGTAAAAACTCTGACATTGCCTCTCTGTCATAGTGGATAGTCGTTGCAGAAAGCTCCAGTTTAGCCATAGGCCCTCCCCAGTTCTACTGGCCATGGATTTTATAAGATAATATGGATCCCCCTTTGTGCAGTTGTTATGTTAGTACTGTGACAAAGACTAAACAATGGTGAACAAACACATTGTCACATCTGCAGAAAAGTACTATGCATTCGTGTTTGAGGTTTTTGGGGGTTTTTTTTGTGTTTTTTTGTGTGTGTGTGTGTGTGCGTGGTTTTGTTTGTTTGTTTTGGTTTGGTTTTTTTTCCCAGGTATGTGGTATTGGAAGGGGACGCATGTAAGAGATGAAATTGCTGGGATGTTTGTCTCAAAGATGGCTTGCCACAGAACCCATCAAGGACAGCTTGTAGGCACAGCTGAACCATGGATCTGTGACAATGACTGTTCTTGTGACTTGATCCCGAACAATTGTTTAGTTTCCATCCTGCTTGTTCCACTCTGTTCTACCGCTGCTGCTTTTGCTTTTTGAGAAATACAGTTCTGGGTGTATGGCATTTGACCTCATTGGCATTTTAATCTCACTCATGTGTGATCCATGGCAACAGACACATTGATAAGAAGTAGGAAGGCATGGCAGTTCACTCAGATATGCAACCTTCTGAAAATACATTTCCTTTTCTGGATTTATGTATTTTTATATAGTTGAGCCCTTTGAGGTTTTGCATGCTGTGATTATATATTTTTAGAAATTTAAATCACTGGTTGGCTCTTCAAAAAAATTATGACAATAATTTGCCTGCTGGCAAAATTATCTCAAAGAGCAATAGAGTAGAGAGTAATGGAGAAATAAGTAGTACAAGGCATACCAAGAGATTTGTTGTCCACCCAGCTTTACAAAGGTAAACATTTTCCCTTTACTATGAATTTTTGCCCAAGTTTAGACTGAACAGAAACTGAGTGGAAGCCTTCTTACGTTGTAATGGAACAATTCTTTGGAGTCATCAACACTGTAAGAGACTTTTTCTTAGGTTTATTTTCTCTGAGGTTGACATCAATGCAGTCTATCAAGTGAAACCTTAGCATTACAAGAGCAGAGATCACCGCAATGTAGAAATGTCCACATATGATATGTAAGTGGAGCCACGCCTCCACTCTGCACACCAGCTATTATTGCTGTACGTGAGTCTCATTTGAATGTACCTCAAATCCTGAAGTAACTGTGTCCTGGTTTGGGTGAAAAGCAAACAAATTCAGTTCAGTGATTTTGCTTTTCAGCTTAAGTTTCTAACTGACTGCACTTTCTAGAGTTGGAGGCATGTTTTGCAGACAGTTTCTGCTTCTGGCAGAGATAACAGCTCATGTTTACAGTTACTGCCAGGGATGGAATGCAAAACCAAGGCCATGGCTAGAGTTTGTGTGTTGCACTGGGGGGTGCAGAAAGTGTAAGACCGCACCTGTGGGGAGGAGCAGACAGGACAGGTGACCCCAAATTGACCAACGAGGTATTCCATGCCATACACGTCATATCCAGTATGTAAAGTTTGGGGAGTGTCCTGGTTTGGGTGAAAAGCAAGCAAATTCAGTTCAGTGATTTTGCTTTTTAGCTTAAGTTTCTAACTAACTGCACTTTCTGGAGTTGGAGGCATGTTTTGCAGACAGTCTCTGCTTCTAGCAGAGATAACACCTAATGTTTACAGTTACTGCCAGGGGTGGAATGCAAAACCAAGGCCACTGCTAGAACTTGTGTGTTGCACTGGGGGGTGCAGAAAGTGTAAGACCGCACCTGTGGGGAGGAGCAGACAGGACAGGTGACCCCAAATTGACCAACGAGGTATTCCATGCCATACACGTCATATCCAGTATATAAAGTTTGGGGGTCGAGAGGTTCGTTCTGCTTCTTCTGTTTCTTCTGCTGCTGCTTCTTCTTCTTCTTCTCTCGCTCTCTTGCTTTGGCTCTCTTGCTTGCTCTTTCGCTCTCTCGTTTCGATCCTGATCCTGAAGGCCCGGTGCCAGAGTCCAGCTCCTCCACAGCGTCCGTGAGGGTGACGTAATTACCATCGGGGGGAGGTTGGGTTCGGTACTGGCTGTGTATATATTTGTATATATTTGTATATACCTCATTTCATTTTTTTGATTAAATGGCTTTAGTTCCTTTTTCGAATCACTTAGTCTCTCTCCCTTATTCCTTTTCTCTCCCCTTTGGGGAGGGAGGGGGGTTAAAAGAGAGCGGTCTGTTATCGGTCTGGGGGTTGCCCTGACCCCAAACCGCGACAAACTGCTTTTCAATACATCAATACATTCATCCAAAAACGAAGAATCCAATACAGATCAAAGATTCTACAAGAGTTCAAATTCTACAGTCTTAGTGTTTCAACCAGGGAGTTTGCTACATAAGATGGAGAACCATCTAGAAAAGTAAATCATCTGGTAGCAGCCTGTGCCTATATACATATGAATTTTCATCTGTTTTTAGATTTAATGATATTATTAAGAGGGTTATTTAAGCAAGAACCTAAAGATTTTTTTCTCTTCTTCTGTGTTTCTCACAAGGTATTTCCAAACAATAAACCAGTATTCTTTAGCAATATGTCCCTGCATTTATGCAATACTTACACACAGAAAATAATCAGTTGCCTAGGAAGTATTTATAGAATAAAATCTAATTATCAAGTAGAAAGAAAAATATTAATGCACTCAGATTCTGTTCATGTAGCTCCATCATTTCCATAATCCTTGTATAGAATTAGCATCAAACCTAATGGGAGTTGGATGTTGAAAAAGACAAAAAAAGTCCTCCTTGTGTTAGGTGAGGTTCACTGTAGCAACCATCTATGACCCTGTGCCTTTGTCTTCACTTTAAGGATTCAGATAAAGAAAATAAATGTGTGAGGTTTCAGTAAACAAAGGAAACACTTGATCTATGTGAGTATTTCTACAAAAAACAAAAAAAAAAAGTAATCTATAAAAAAAAAAAAAAGAAAAAAGTAACAGTTTGGAAAAAGACATCAGATGGCATTTTAGCAGAGGAACTAATACACCTTGATGTAACTGACTCTTAAAATCCCATGCATCCAAAGAAATTCTACATAGCAAATTGGAAAGACCTTTCTTTCTAATGTGGATGAACCTTATATTTATCCAATCAAGTGTGAAAACTCCAAGATGCCCTGAAATGAAAAAAGCCTGATAATAGTATGTCTGGGATTCTGATGCCTTCTGATGAGGATAGCAATGCCTACAGGTAGGGCACGTGGTGACTGAAGACAGCATGTGGATGTGGTCAGAAAATGCAGTTAAATAGGATGTGGAAAGGGCATAAGTAATAAGAAAAAACTGTAATAAACATGAGGGTCCATTGGATGGCTCCGTTGTTCTGTTTCAATGAAGTAGCCACTCAGTCTTGCAGACTCAGCTTGGTAAGTCCAGGATGTGTTTTTTAGGTTTTTCAGAGTTCTGCAGCAAATAACTTGCTTTATGAGACAACAACAATGAATACTGCACTGAAAAATGCCTGAATGGTTGTTTAGTATTTCCCATTTTGGTCAGTTAGTTAACAGGATTCTGGGCTCTAATGCAACCTCAATGATTCTGGGGTAATAAATACAATACTAACATTGAAGTGTCATTAAAACTAAGGTTGTCAATTTTCTAAACAAACACAATTTTGTAATGAAAATGTGTTTGACTAGGAAAAATCTCAAATGTTTGACTTGTTTGAAATGTTTTAGTTTCTCAGGAGTCTGTTTTTCAATGATTATGGATTTTACGGGAAAAAAAAAGAAGATATGTTTGGGCAATCTCACAAATATAGTACAGTGATCTTCTAGTGTGCTTCAACTGCTGTAAATATTTAGAAAAGCATTAGAGAGGGAATCAGCTGCCATAGGGTTTAGCTATTATTTCTGCCAGAAGTATCAGTGAATAATGGTTTCTTTCGCCTTGGTACTATGATTTAGAAAACACTTTTGGTAATAGTGATGTGGCTAGCTCCAGCTGAGGGCAGAACATCCATAATTGCCTGCATCTTTCCTGACAAAAAGTCAACAGGAGAAGAGAGTGAAGACTATGTTCGATTTACCTAGGGTATTTTAGAAATTGGATCTTCAGTTTATAATCCTATGCCATTGCTTAGTGCTATAACTTCACTGATTTTTTTTTTTTCAGTAGTTGTATGTCTTTGTCTCTCTATATTTTATCAGGAAGTATCAGAGCTGTTTCAAATATAAACCCCTGTGAGTCTTACCTTCTGTGAAAAATGGGACCCTTTTGGAAGATAAGAGTCACTTGTTTGGAAGCTGCATCTGTGCCTTTGGGTTGTACTCTACCCCTTGCTTTGTTCTCTCCTCATCATATCTATTTTTATCTCAGGCACACTGAAGTGAATCTGATTACAAATAGGCAATTGAAAAGCTGTTGGAAAGAAGAAAAATTTCCATTGTGTGTGTGAACTGGGCATAAGTTGGGTTGTGTATTATTTTAGACATGAGCACTGTATTTTTATTCAAATGTAAATGGCCTAGAGCTTAACATAGTTGTCTTGTCTATTAGAGTAAAAGAATAAAAAAAATCCTTCTGAAAAACTTGCATCTAAATTGCAAAATACTTCATGTCATCAGGGATCTGGAGCTCTTGCTTCCATTTATTTTTCTAAACAAAAAACAAAAACAACAAACCCCAAACCAAAACAAAAAATAATCTTACCCGTTGTTGTTTTTTTTTTTTGTTTTTTTTAATAGAATTATTTTTTTTTCCTGCATTTGGGTGGGAAGACAACAAAGCAGTTTAGAGTCTGAACAGTCCATTTATTCTCATTATAGAGAAGAAACTGATCTTATACCTTGTAAAATGTGCAGGCAGAAGTTTAACAAGTTACGCAAGTTATGTGCTTGGAGTTTGAAATCATCAGCCTGGCCTGGATAAGCAATGCCGTGGTAGGCAGGTATTTCTGAATAACATTGAATTACAGAAACAACAACAACAAAACAATTAAAAGCTCGTGGGCGGTAATTTATTTAAAGAAGCTACAATTGTTGTTTCTGTAGAAGAAAATAACATGAAATATTTTTGCAGCAATTCTATTACTCTCACATCCGTGGCATTCTATTTAAAATGTGTGGGGGGATTTGAATACCCAGATCCTATTGAAATCAATGAGGAATTGGCAGTTTAAGAGTCTGTTTGAAAATTTTGACCCTCTTTAACAGGTACCAAAATCCAAAAGGAAATTATTAATGAGAAAAAGTTTACCTATTTTGAGAATTATTAAGAAAGAAGAGGAGGAGTTACTGCTATAAATAAATAATTAGTCTCTGTGTCTCCTGTTTGGTTGCAGTTTCTTCCATAAACAATGTCAGCTTCGAAATAAGTGGGAGTCCTTGTTCAGTAGCTCCCACCAACAGTTTCAAAATACAAAGAGGATTTATAACTATGTTCAACACATGAGCGCTGTGCTGTGTGGATATCTGCTGACAGTACCAACCTCAAAGGACATAATTTGTTTAGAGAATGGCTTTGCGTATACCTTAGAAAGAGCTGAGAGTTTTTCAGAAATCCCTAATATTTTGATTATAAAAATGTCTCTATACAAGCTGTGTGCTTAGTTATTAATTATAGTAACTTTATATAAAAAGAACCCAAATGGAACTTTAGATTGTAAATATAGCAGTGTTTTATTGAGTGACTAGGTCCTTGAAACCATCCACTGCATGGTTTTGGTAGGGAAATAAAAGGCATATTATCTTTTAACTGTGAGTCATTCATTACTGTTGCAAAAATATGTAAAGAAATGGTAGGACTGCAAGTTTCCAGTCAGTCTACCATCAAGAAATTTTGATCAGAAAAGTAAATGTAAGCCACTTTGTACATTCAAGATTAACCAAATGCATCCAGGACCTGCCTGAGAAGGTGCTGCTGGTGTACAACCTTGCACTGTATCCTCCTTTCTTTTCCACAGACCTTCTGCTAAGAAAGCTCTCTTGCACAGACTTACTCCAATAGAAACCAGACACATTTAATGCATTCTCCCCTTTGCAGTATCCTCTGTTGACAGTCTTTGTTCAGCACACTTTGTTCCATAGCAGGTGGAGGTATTCAGAGGAACCAAAATGAGAAGCCAAAGAAGCCAAACCCTCAGTTTAATCACTAAGATGATGTATCACTACCACTACAGATAGTTCTGTCATGAGCTGTCAATCCAATGTTGGAGATATGTTCCCAAGAGTGAGATTAAAATGCCAATGAGGTCAAATGCCATACACCCAGAACTGTATTTCTCAAAAGCAAAAGCAGCAGCGGTAGAACAGAGTGGAACAAGCAGGATGGAAACTAAACAATTGTTCGGGATCAAGTCACAAGAACAGTCATTGTCACAGATCCATGGTTCAGCTGTGCCTACAAGCTGTCCTTGATGGGTTCTGTGGCAAGCCATCTTTGAGACAAACATCCCAGCAATTCCATCTCTTACATGCGTCCCCTTCCAATACCACATTCCCGATCAGCCAAGCAGTTTTTCATGCATTTTCCTTTCACCTTATATGCCTGATAGTTTTGATCATGTAAACTAAACTGTTCCCAGTCCAGCCAGATTGCAGTCACTTAAAATGTTTCTAACACTTAACATAGATTTTATGGAATTTAAGTTTATTCCCTGTGCTTATAACTGTGAACACAATTATAAATCTAGGAAAAACTTAGAAGAACTTTTTAAGATCCTTGGATATATAGTTACCTGTTTTTACATTTCTAGTAACAACTAAATGAATTCCTATAAAACTCTGGGAAAATAGAAACTATTCTTATTGAAAATTTGATGGCAAGTAGAGGTAAAACAACATACACTTTTACTTGCCATTTGTCTTTTGTCTGTAAAGTATTACACATTTCCTGTAACAGAAAAGAATAACTTATAAAAATAATATACATTTCAAAGACGGTGAGAATACAACCAATTGCCTTAACAAGCACAGAAAGACAATCTTCTAATGCTGAAACAACACTGCTGATTCAATACTGAATAAAGAACATATGAATAGGAAATTTGCATATGGCCTCTATTTGAGAAGGCAGATGAACAATTGTATATTTTACATTGCAAATCTTTTTTAATAAGTATAGACTTCATAAATATATATTAATTCATCTGCCAAAATGCCATTGTAACATGGAGCAGTAAGTGAATAGTACAGAGAGGATGAAAGAGAAATATTAGCATAATCAATTGCCTAAAGAATGATTTTTTAATCCTCGTCTTGAAAGCTACTAGGATGGAAGCTGCTTGTAATAAGGATCTAAATACCATGTTGTCCCTGTTTCCAAGCTGCCATAAAATCTTGGTTTCTTCAAAATATTAAACACTAGAAAAAGTATTTACTTTTTTCTATTTTACTTTTTTGGACTAAGCAGCTTGTGTAATTAATCACTTTATTTAGTCTGTGAAACTTCACTGATGGCAGACCAAGTCAAGACCTTTGCTTTTGCTTCCAAATACAAACCTCAGCCTGCTACCTGTCTGATGGTGGTTACCATGGAAAAACAGCAATGCAACATCTCCTTTCCTCTTCACACCAGAGAGTTTAAACACAAGTTTCCAGATTGGGAGTATAGAATAAGAAAGAAAAAAACCCAGTTATTAGTGATTAACTGTAATAAATAACTGGGAGTTTATTCTGACAGTTTTATTTGTTTGTTTTTGTCTTTGGTTGGTTGGTTGGTTTTGTGTGAGGTGGTTTCTTTTGTTTGTTTGTTAGCTTGTTTTTACAGAAAACAACTCTCCTCTTTAGGAATTAAGAGTTATTCAGCTTGAAAAGCAAAGCTGTGATTGGTTGTCACCTGGCCTGTGATCTTACAGCACTAAGAGACAATATTGGCAGAGGTGGCAATAGGCTGTCCATATCACTGAACAGTCTTAAGCTATCCTTGATTGCAGGTGGTGTTTTGTTAGCCCATGGAAGGTACTGAACCATAGCTGGACTGAATGGTTTCCAGGCTTTCATCCATCATCCTTCACAGAGATTAACAAAAACAATGCTTCCCTCTACACATAATCCACCACCCACTAAATCTATATCTGCATTTCTCCAAGATAAACCCTATCATTTCCAAGCTGAATAGACTCACTTAGCAAGTCAAGGACACATGCTGTCCATAGTGGAACCTACAAGGATATTTTGTCATTTACATATTGGGAAACATATGATGTCTCTGGAGTGCTCTGGTTGGAGGAGTTTTCTCTGTGGATTAAGACACAAAGTTTTCTTTCTCTTTCCCTCTCTTTCCCTTTTTTCTGTTGTCTGAAAGCAGGGGCAGAACAGTATTTTAAACCTGATGTACTGAGAATATGACCTGGTTTTGAGCCCTTCCT
This sequence comes from Ceyx cyanopectus, assembly GCA_013401355.1. Lineage (NCBI taxonomy): Eukaryota > Metazoa > Chordata > Aves > Coraciiformes > Alcedinidae > Ceyx > Ceyx cyanopectus. The sequence continues at coordinate 14,724 of VYZU01059651.1, forward strand.
GGGCAACAAAAGACCACAGGAGTTCACAGGACATACAAACAGAGCACTGTTGTTACTGGAATCACAGGGGTGTGAGTCATGATTCATAAACTATTAGGAAGCAAGGCTTCATTAGTTCTGCTCTCATTAAATCAATTGTTTTTAACTAAAAATGCATGTTTCATCTGTTGAGGAAGATTTAATTTCTAATTAAGTATGCGCTTGTATCAAGACTATTATGTTTCTATTGACCACTTAGTTTTATAGTCAAAATCACAGATCTGCAATGGATGAAAACAATCTAAAATCTCCAGACCTTAAGCAAAAGCTTACCAAGAATGTACCAAACTCAGTACAAATTTGTTTTGCTGTGCTAAACAGCACCATAGAGGAAAACGAGTCATTGCATTTTGTTCAGCTACACAGAAGAGGATATGTCCACAGCACATCACGCTTAAAAATAAAATTAATCCAGCTTACACTTTGTAGAAAGCAACTAATGTTAAGACTTGTATGCAACTCAGCCCCAGTAGAAGGGTAAATGATAGAAAACTCAAGTTGAGGTGAAAACAGCCTATAGAGCAAAAGCTGTGCATGCAAGTAGAGCTAAACAAGCATTTCACAGAATCACAGAATCACAGATATTAGGGGTTGGAAGGGACATCGAAGATCATCTAGTCCAACCCCTCAGCCTGAGCAGGATCACCTAGACCAAGTCACTCAGGAACAGATCCAGGCGGGTCTTAAGTGTCTCCAGAGATGGAGACTCCACAACCCCCCTGGGCAGCCTGTTCCAGAGCTCTGTCACCCTCACTGAGAAAAAGTTCTTTCT
>VYZU01059653.1:0-33747 GCA_013401355.1 Ceyx cyanopectus
TATCTATTTTATTATATCTATATAATATTATATCATTGCTATCACTGTATCAAGACCTCTACCTCTGTTCTTAGCAACTTATGCAGGCCAGCACAGCCATTATGCCTTACAGAAGTGCATGTAGCACAGCACAGTCCTACTGTGGCTGTCTATAAATGGGAAAATGGTGATGAAGAGTCACAGGGGTTTTTTTTACTGCATGCAGGTAGTCTCTCTTTAATTAAAGCTATCAGTGTTTTTCTTCATCAGAGTCAACCATGGCTCCCTTAAGTTCCACCCCCAAATTTCATTAAAACTCATTCTGTGCTATGGGTTTTTTGGGCAAGGTATTTAAAGTCTCCATTGAGAACAATTGTTTGTGATATGATGGGGTTTTGTTGCACTGTAAAATAGTCATAATGCTTCTGTATATGCATGAACACAGGATACTTGATACAGGCAAGTACTTCACAGACAGTTTGATCTGTATCAGCTTATGCTAACATAAACTGATCCTAAAGTGACCCTTGACATCTATAGCACCATGTAGGAACAGCATTATAAACTGCAGCACTTTGAAGGTGACTTGCCATTACTGGAGTCTTTCTAGGTTATATCATAAAAAAATGTCTTCAACCTGAAGGAAAGGAAATCAGAATGCTCAAGTTTATTTCAGAAAATCTAATAAATATCACTCTCTTTTCAGCTTTTACTTTACAACTTAATGCCTTCTGTTTTCTGTATAAAACTCCTTTTGGCATGTTGTGACTTCACACAAACATTGCAGTCTGAAAATTCAGTGCCAGCTAACTTCACATGCTATCATTTTTTTTTAATGACAAGAATGTGCACGCGTGTTTCCTGCTGGAGGTGAGGTTCGTATTTACAGGATATGGAAAGTTAGCATGACAAAAGCAATGACTGTGTAGAAGGAAATTCACTTTCATTAACAGGCATCCTATTTACTCTACTGTCACCTCTCATGATATGCTGCATAGAGACACCAAAGTTCTTTTCATGAAAGCTTCCTGCACAGAAAATGGAAACTTTGACCAAAAACAAAACCCCAACAAAAACAAAACAAAACCAACATTAACAAAATATTAAAAAAAACACAAAAGTCTGAGTTTACCCTGTAAAAATATACTGGTTAGATCCTTCCCCCATATACACCCATCCATCTCCCACTGAGCCACTAAGTTCACTGATCTAAATGGTTTAATTACAAATTGTTGAAATAAAGACCTTTTTTTTTTTTTTTTTTTTTTTTACTGCTTTCCACTCACTGAAAGAGTTTTCCAAACCTTTTAATTATGAGTGAAACTTAATTCTTCTGGCAGTGGCTGAGGAAGGATTCCAAGTCAGTAGAAAAACATCCAGGGAGACTGAACAATAACAATCCTCAGCAGCTATCTATAGGGTTACTGTGGGATGAAGAAGGAAAGGAGCATTTTGCATCCATAAATCCTCAGAAAAATGGACCCAGAGACCCAGTCACCAAATTTAAAATACCACATTCAAGCCAGTGGCTGGATTCACAGTGATGGAGGAACTGGGGGCCTGACTGATACTGTGTCTACAGGCAGGCACCACAAGAACAAGTTATTGAAAGGAAATAATTTTCTATGCACTTAATACTACCACAAGCACTCTGTACATAAAAAATGGGATTGACATAACTGGATATCAAAGCACTGAAATGAGTATAAAAATGGAATAAATTCCAATTAATAGATGTACTGATTTTTTTTATTATTTTTTTTTAGGGTTCCTAAAACAATAATGGGGGGAAACAAATGTTTAAGCATTGCTTAAATGGCAAGCTTTGCATTTTTGTTTTAGAAATGAAATCTTTTGGGTGCTGATTTTACTCATGATTAGAATTACTTGAACAGTTTTTTTTTTGCAAAGGCTATAACACTAAAATCTAGAGGGAGAAAATCTACCCACAAGAGAAATTATATTCTGCGAAGCAAGATTTGACCATGAATAATGGTCAATATGGCTAATATGAATAACTGAATTGAGACTCATAGAATAATATTATTTTCTACTCTGTGATGCATGAACTTAATTTTGCAGTGATATGGATCACTGAAAATTACCATTTCAAGGATTATAGAAGAGCTTGATGCTGATTAGAAATCACAGAATGCAACTGATTTTAGGTACATAAAGGCTGGGAATCAGTTTAAAGATCTTAAGTTTTAGCTTTAGAGGGAAAAAAATCAAGTGTGAATGGCTCACCAGTTACTAAAATAGACCAAGTGTTACAAGAGCATGTAGACATTACTCGTGTAATAAAAATATGGGTGGTAACAAATGAGAGAGCAGATGAAGAGAGACGCCTACTGAAACCTGCTGCTGCCTCTGAACTTTACAGTTTTGACTTCATAAGCTCTGCAGTGCTGCTGCTTAGCAAAGAGCTAAGAGCTGTCACGAAGGGCAGATTTGTTTCACAGCGGAGTTGCTTCATTAAAACTCCTCATAAAGTCCTGATTCAGAAGCAGAGGAGGAGTCACATTGAACTTGACTGCTGACCTGACAGTGAGAATGGAGCTATTGTGCTCAGAACTGAATATGCATATCTGTTCCTCTTCAGGCTGAGCTTCACATGGCAGTTACCCTCAGAGAGAGAGGAACCCTTGCGAGATCTGAAAGTTGCTGACTACCGGGCACTGAAACCCTGAACCAGACCCTAAAGTCAGTAGGTTTCATAGCTGTTAAAAGGTTAAAAAACGACTTTTAACCTTCTCCCTTTTTTCTCCATTTGCTGGAAGGCAATCGGTGGCCTGCAGGCCATGTGCAGCAGCACGGCCCCTGTCATCATCTTTGTGCTATTCTAACTGCAAGCTACATGTGCTTAATTAATAGCAAAGATTTTCAGGGGAGCAGAGCTGGAAATGCTTATTTGGTATGGCATGAATTGAATTTGCTTGTTTGAATAAAACACTAATTACCTCACTGACTCTTTTGCATTAAGCCTCCTCTTTATACTGACTGTGCTTGGTGGGAGGAAGTCAGTCCAGTTCAGTACAGAATGGAATACAAAGTAATGCTTGGGAAGGAAAACCTATAATGGCACATGAAGTGTTGTTCATTGCACTGCTTTCCCTGTTACTGTTGAACCTTCAGGATAAAGAAAATTTCTTCTGTAATCATTGGTCTCACAAATAAAGCACACAGGAAGGAAATTCATTACCTCCTCTTGAACCTCAGCAAAAGGCAGGGCTCCTTTCTGCTCTACATGAAGCACTGGGAAGATCAACATCCCTTTTGGTCATGTGCTTTTTTTTTTTCCAGATTTTTACCTGAATTTAAAACTCTGTGATGAAGATAGGTTTGCTTACAATTTGATCCAGTAATGATGGCAAGAAAAGGTGTTTCAGTTGTTTTCTCCTCTGCCATATTGAAGACATAGAGACTGAATCATGCAGGAAATTTTCTAATGTTCTTTCAGTCTACACCTATGGTTTTCTTCTGTCTTCATCCTGACTGAAGCTGTGGTGCAGTTAGAAATTTTCTTGTTAAGGCTGCAGTGAGACACAGCTCTCAGTTCACAGCAGCAAGCCATGTCTCCTAATTAAAAAAATTGTAGAAAATACACTGAAAAACTTAATGACTAGAATATGCTTTACTCCTGTTATGAGATCTAGAAGTCAATTAAAAGATTTTTATAAGATTCATTTGATTTATGCAAAATTAATTTTCTAGAATTAAACACTTGGTTGTTCCTTCTAACAACTGAATGAACATTTTTGTCATAGAAATATCTTACTGTTGCCACATTAACAAGATAGAAAAGAATGTTTGCATATCATGTTGTCAAAGAAATATTTTGTTTTGCACCAGCGACTGAAGCTGCAATAACTGCACCAGGTAGAACTGCAGGATGTCTAAGACTATTGCAAGAAGTAATGTCAATGCAATAAGACACTCTTTCTTTTAGAAGATTTAAATTGTTTTTATGTTGGCACCACCTCAAATGGAGTGTTTAACAATGCTGTTACACTTAAATTTTCTTTGAATTTTTGATTAAAAGAGAGAAGCATTTCTTTTTAAAAAGGTACCATTCTTGATTTTTCAGATTTTAGGTGAAAAAAAAAAATAAAATAATGGAATGTAGATTGTTTTGTCCCGTGACTAAAACATGCAAGACAATTTTAAAATTATTCTCCTCTTTCTCAAATAAAACCACAACAGAAAATAGAAAGGAACCAGCCTTCTACTGCCTTGAATGCCCTCTACAATTTGTGAAAAAGGGATAAATAGAAAAAGAACATTGCAGCAGAGAAACATTAGATTGATACCTAGTGATTTTTATGCATCCTGAGATTTGTTTTGACACAGCAAACAACAGATAAATCTCAGTGACTTTAATACAGTATGTGCTTTATATATTTGCTGTAGTATCAGAAGAGCAAAATAAATGTGGGAGAACCTGGTTTTGAATTCCTTAAGTTTGCTGAGCACCAAGCAGGTGAGCACTCGAAGAACAACCTGCCTGTCTCCATACTGTGATGGAAATTGTCACATTTACTTATGTCTCCTTGCAGAGTTGACAGGGTGAGTATCTCATCCTATGGTTCAGTCAAAACAAGGTGACCCAGGGAAGACCTACTACTTAAACTGTTTAATCTGTCTCATTCTGACTACACTAGCAAATCATTCCAGCAAATCTTTGGAGACAAACACAGGCAAGAAGGTGACAAACAGCTGGGAGTGGTAATATCCTTCACCAGTACAGCAGAACTGAGAAGACAACATCCATTCACAACTTAATGCTCCTGTAAAGGAGAGCCTGGATCCTGCAAATCTTTCCAATTAGTCTATGAAGAGCAGGATATTATATATTTTTTGGTTTGATACATTTGTTAAAAAACTGTGCATACATAAAGCTTGTGTTAAATACAAAAGCTGCAAAGTTAAGATTTCAAGAATTAGGGAATAACAAAACCAAGATTGTAATATACCTTTCCTATGGTGCAGTTGGGCACCTATCCTGCTGTCTGTCTGAGTCAGAGACTATAAACATCAGGCATTTCTGTATATGGAGTCTGCAAAAATATCACAATGGAGGGATGAAACACCTCTGCTATGGGGACAGGCTGAAGGAGCTGGGGTTGTTCAGCCTGGAGAAGGCTCCAGGGAGATCTTATAGCCACCTTCCAGTGCCTGAAGGGGCTCCAGGAAGGCTGGAGAGGGGCTGTTTACAAGGGCCTGGAGTGAAAGAACAAGGGGTAATGGGTTTAAATGAGAGAAGAGGAGATTTAGACTGGATCTCAGGAAGTTCTTTCCCTTGAGGGTGGTGGATCAGTGGCACAGGCTCCCCAGGGAGGTGGTTGAGGCCCCATCCCTGGAGCTATTCCAGGGGAGGTTGGCCAAGGCTCTGAGCAGCCTGGTCTAGTTGAGGGTGTCCCTGCTCCCTGCAGGGGGCTGCACTAGATGCCCTTTTGGAGGTCCCTTCCAGCCCTAAACATTCTCTGATTCTGTATGTATTGGGATTCACACTGACATTGTATAGACATTTCAAATCTTGGCTTTTGCTATTACAAATGTTAAGAATATAATTTAGAAACCCAATTAATGCCACTGTGTCATTTCCTGTAACAACTGCTTATCAGTTCATACATCATCACATTGGAGTCTTAACCTTTTAACTCTCTAACAAAGATTTCCCTTAAACTTAAGTTCACTGACTGCCATAGAGCAATGGGGCAAAACTATATGGCTGAAATGTGCATTTTCATCACCTACATCCTCCTCTCCTTTGACAGTTCCTGTTGTACTCAAGAAAAGGCTTCTACTGGTTATCTCATGAAGCACCTTATGAATTTTGTGTTGGTCAGTACCATGTATGAAGATAAATTGAAAAGGGAAAAGCTGGCTGAGGAGCATTCCAGTTGCCCAGTATGGATTTATTATGGGTATAGCTAAGTCCTGCAGTGGAACAATCGTGTTCACTGAGGGCTAGCTGATAGGGGTCTGGTAGACTATGATTATAAAAATAATTATTTTTATAAACATTCTGCACTTCTGAGGGTATTATACACAGCACATGACTATAGACAGAGCTTTGTCCCAGCAGAACTCCTTGGATCTTCTCAAAACAAACAAAAAAGGTTTTGATAATAATAGAATATACTGAAAAAACACAGGTTTCTGTAAGCCTTCTTCTACTGAAAATGCAAAATCATTCACACATACCCACCAAAGCCAGAGACATCTTTCTGAAAAATGTCCTTTTGATGACATTTGCACACAGAAAACCCACAGATAAAAGCTTAGTGTTTGCTGTAGATACTGTGTCAGCTTATCAAGTCAGCATGCATAGATGTTGTCAATGTCTGCAGCCTCTGCTCTTCCTCTTCCTTCCATAAGTTCTATGTGAGTTTGGGGAAAACACAGGATTGTGAACTCAGAAAATAACAAAGAAGCAGCAGGGTTGTGATGTGGGATAATCATTACTTTATTGGACAAGCTTGGGTTACTACTGATTTCCATTTTTTAGTAAAAGTATGTGAATCATGTCAGATAAACATTTTCACTGTGTAGATACATTGAAGGAAATGTTTCATAGATTATTAAAAAAAAATAGAAATGACTCACAGAGATTCCTAGTTAGCTATCTATAGTTCTGAACGATGGAAGTTATCCATCTTCAATTCTCATGATTCTTGCAGTATTGGTTGCCTCATTTGCATAAAATGAATAGAATAAATTGTTACAAATCCAAAAATATACGGTTGCCAGGATACATCTTGCTAGATGCAAATGAAAATGGGTTTGTGCCGACCAGCTTAAAATTAGTTCGGTAGTTAGACATTTTCTTATTAATAGTGATAAATGAAACACTACATATCCAGTGAGCTAGTGAAATTATATTTGGCTTTGCAATAGGAATATTATTTCAAGCAAACCCTAACTAATTTTTGTACAATGTAAATCCAATAAAACACCCTGAAGTTTCACTGTAAAAGCAGTATACAGTATAATAAATATTCCATGTTTGCTTCTTGATAAAATTTTGAGTTCAAAAGGTAAGCTTCCTGATAATTGTTTTTATGATTTTTAGTGCTACAGCATTAATAAGCATCTCTCAGTGTGCAGGAACACTATTACAGGGGAGCATTAAGAAGAGTGTGTCCAGAAGGTCCAAAAGGTTCTCCTCCCCCTATTCCCTAATGAAACCACATCTGGAATATTGTGGCTGTGTCTGGAGAATAGAAGCCTGAAGAGGGCATCTTAATAATCATAGAATCAGAAAATAGTCTAGGTTGGAAGGGACTTTAGATATCATCTAATCCAACCTCCCTGTCATGGGCAGGGAGCCTCTCAACTAGACCAGGCTACTCAAGGCTCTGTCCAACCTGCCCTTGGACACCTCCAGGGAGGGGGCAGCCACATCTCTGGGAAATTTATTCCTTAGTCTTCCCACCCTCGTACTGAAGAATTTCTTCCTAAGATCTAATCTAAATCTATTCTCCTTCAACTTAAAACCATTTCCCCTTGTCCTGTCAGTCAAAGCTCTTGTAAAAAGTCCCTCCCCAGCCTTCCTGTAGGTTCCCTTCAGGTATTGGAAGGCAGCTATTGGGTCCCCCCAAAGTCTCTTTCCAAGACTGAACAATCCCAGCTCCTGCAGCCTGTCCTTGTAGCAAAGGTGCTCCAGCCCCTGGATCATCCTTGTGGCATCCTCAAAACGTGCTCCAACAGATCTAAGTCCCTCTCATGGTGGGGACACCAGAACTGGATGCAGTATTGGAGGTGGGGTCTCACCAGAGCAGAGTAAAGGGGGAGAATCACCTCTCTTGACCTACTGGCTACGCTTCTCTGGATCCATCCCAGGCTGGATTGGCCTTCTGGGCTGCATGAGCACTGCCAGCTCATGGTGAGCTTCTCATCTGTCAACACCCCCAAATCCTGCTCTTCAGGGCTACTCTCAACCCACTCTGTGCCCAGTCTGTATTTGTGCCTAGGGTTGGCCTGAACCAGGTGAAGGACCTTGCATTTAGACTTGTTGAAGCCCATGCAGTTTGCACTGACCCATTTCTCAAGCCAGTGAAGGTCCCTGTGGATGGCATCTCCTCCCTCAAGTGAGTTCACAGCACCACACAGCTTGGTGTGATTGGAAAACTTACTGAGGGTGCCCTCAATGTCGTGTCCATGTCACTGACAAAGCTGTTGAACAGCACTGGGCCCAGCACAGAGCCCTGAGGAACACTTCTTGTCACTGGCCTCCATGTGGACAGGGAGCCATTGACCACAACCCTTTGAGTGTGACCATCCAGCCAGTTCTTTACCCACCGAGTGGTCCATCTGTCAAATCCATTTCTCTCCATTTTAGTGACAAGGATGTCATGTGGGACAGTGTCAAACACCTTGCACAAGTCCAGGACAGTGCCATCCATTGCTGTTCCCATGTCAACCAGCACTTTAGCTTTGTCATAGAAGGCCACTGGATTAGTCAGGCAGGACTTGCCCCTGGTGAAGCCATGCTGGCTGCTACCAATCTCTTGATTATTTTTTATGTGCTGTAGTAGAGAATCTGTTCCATGATTTTCCCTGGCACAGAGGTAAGGCTGACTGCTCTTTAGTTTCCCAGGTTATCTTTGGTTCCTTTTTTAAAGATGGGGGTTATGTTCCCCCTTTTCCAATCTGTGGGAATCTCACCAGCCTGCCAGGACCTCTAAAATATGCTAGCTGTGTTAAATAACTTAAAGGTGGGTGTCAAGTAGATGTGTCCAGTTTCTTTTCATTGGTGCCCTGTGATACAGGACGAGGGGAAATGGCCACAAACTGGAACACAGGAAATTCCACCTCAACATGAGGAAGAACTTCTTCACTGTGAGGGTGATGGAGCCTGGAACAGGCTGCCCAGAGAGACTGTGGAGTCTCCTTCTCTAGAAAGTTTAAAAACCCACCTGGATCTGTTCCTGTGTGGCCTGCCCTGGGTGATCCTGAACTAGCAGGGGGTTTGGACTCAATAATCTCAGAAGGTCCCTTCCAACCCCTACCATTTAATGATTCCGTGATTCTATTATTATTCTTTGTCCATGTATATGTGGATAAGGTAGTTACAGTTAAGAACTATACCCAGAAAAAGGTCTAATCACATTCCTATACAATTACACAGCAAAATCTCCATTATTTAAACTATAGTATTCTGACTTGCTAAAAAATGACCAAAAATATAATTTATTTTTAGCAATGTGTTTTATAAATCTCTAGTATTTTTAAGCTGCATGCAAACATATCTATATTTTTTGAAGTCTAGCAGTTTAATTGCATCACTTTACTGAGTAAAATTGTGTAAGACTGACAATGAAAATGAGTCTGCACTGAATGCCTAATTAAGTTAATTAACCTATAATATATATAAACTTTTATTGTGTGCCATTCAAGGTGTGTACAGGCACACATTTTAAAGAGGATTCTATTTCCTATGTGATTTCCAAAGAGGTAGATAAATAAATACAGGTCAGATTTCCAGGTGCACTCAATTGAGGCTCCTGTGTTTTTGGTGAGTGGTGCTGCTGCTGTAACCAGCTATGGCTGGTCCCTTGTCAAGGACTGGCTGCCTGGGATGCTCCCAACGTCATGCATCAGTTGATACAAGAAATAAACTGGGTGTTTACTGCAATAAAGACTTGATGTATGTTAAGAAGGAAAGCTCTTCATGCTGAAGAGATCTACAATTGGGATGTAGAAGTTTTCTCTGCCCCTTTACTGATGATGGGCTCTTTAGGAGGAGATAAAAATACTGCAAACCCACAGCAACATAATTATTTTGTGGGAAGCAATTTCAGACACAACTAGGAGTTGTAAAATGATGGATTAACTCACTCCTCTCCTCTTTTGGTTTATTCTCTCTCAAAATTTACTGGCTTTACTCTTAATTTTCAGTGGTATAACTGAGAAGAAAATAATGTCCCTAAATTCCACAATGAGGTTTGTCTTCACAAGTGATGAACAGCTACAATTTCAAACAGTATCAGTGGTGCCATGAATGATGCAAGTGATGACAGGATTGTGTTGAATATTCACATAATTTGCTTCATAGAATATGTTAGCATTATCCTTTTTTTTCTCTATTAACCACAAAAATAAAGTACTTTGAGACTGAGGAGACATTTATGGGGCTGATCAAATGGCTACTGAAACTGAAGACACTTTTCTTTGAATTTGGTTATCTCTGAACTGAGCTCTAAATTGTTCTTTTTCTGAGAATGCTTTTTGTACTAACCTTCATTTCAGTCTGCACGGAGCTAAAATGAGTGTTAAGAAAGATGTTCTTTTATTCCACAAATCAACTCCTACATGTAATACTTTGGAAAACTGCTTAGATATAGACATTAGTTCTGCTTAGCAAGTTAAACATCAAAAGCTGAAAACTCATGTTCCTATCAGTTCCGAGACTGGTGCTTGCATTCAGATGATTGTTAATGCAATTCTGCTAAAGCCAGGAGTTTCAAGACTTGCAAGCCACCAGACCCTACACAAGATCAGACAACAATGCTCCAGGTAGATAAAAAATCAATTATTTCCCAGTGTTGTAGATGAATTTATGAATAATTCCTGTTTATGTAAAAATAAAATATCTATGTCACCATTCAAATTGCAGCAGACATTATAAGGCCAGCACCTAAAAAAACTGGGAGATTGCTGATATGTTGCTATGCTCCAGCAAAGCCACAGCAACTGGTTGTGTATACATTGTCATAACTGTGAAATAAAACGTGTTAAATTTCCCTGAGATCTGAGGTTGCAAATAAGTTTGGATGGAATTCAGTGTGAGATTCAGACTCTTAAAATTTTAAATGTCTGCAGGTTTCTTCAGCTAGATACCCAAGTTTCCACTGACAGATCGATTTGTTGAGCAAAGGTCTTTCTGAGATAACTCTATGGCTCACAGGACCTAAAAGAGATCTGATGCTTCTGGAAAAGCAGTAAAAAAATAGGCAAAATACCCAAGGGCATCTTAAAAAGCCATGAATTTTTTTGTTATCCCACCCGTGAACTGGGACCTGGGTCAACAGAGTCTGGGCAGCTTTGAGTTGTGATAACACAGCCTCTTAGCCACTGGTCCATTGCATTACTCACCAGAAAACTGATTGCAGGCACCTACCTGCTTCTTGTGAGTGTGAGACAACCATTTAAAAGCACCAGACCTGGACCATCCTACTGACTGTAATGGGAAATTAGACAACTGACTAATGTCTAAGAATATGCAGGTGTCTGTACACCTCAATTTAGAGGCACAATTCAGCTGTGTGTTAGCACAATCTTTCAGCTGAGAAAGTTCAGCATGTTTGAGGTACTGGAATCTAAACCCTACTGATGTGCCTCAAATTGAAGTTGTCTCACACTGGCACTGGGATAATAATTTCACCCAGACAGTTACAGTGGCTTCGCTAATATGCAAGTACCCAGTTAAACAATTATTTCCAGGTCTATAACGTCATTGTCCCAAGTGGAGAATCTAAAATCTATTGCTTGCCTGCCATTTCCCCCACAGGTTGTTCAGCTTCAGTCTTATGGCACCGTGTGACGCTGAAGCTGTGTAGATGCTCTGCAGTTCATCTCGTCAATACAGAATGGCCTCTTTGTTTTGGCAGGATTTTTTAAGTTGGATTTTTCTAAATCCTAAATACCCTCTGTGTCCAGAGTCAAAATATTCTTACGGCTAAGACTCGGATGCATTGAGTGTGGACAATCTGATAGCATACATAACATGCACTAACAGAGTCTGAATAATTCCAAATGATGGGTGACAGCTGCCTCTTCTTTTGTAAGAGCATGCAGTTAAAGACATATGCATTATATAGCAGTCAGAAGCCATGTCCCAGAAAAAAAAATAAGATAAAGGGGACATTAAACTACTAGCTGTGAATCTGAGGTTCAGTTCTCTCTCCTGGTTCAAGTTTTCCATGTGACTGTTCTTCCTGCTTGGAAGTGGAGCAATGCTATTTACTTCTTTTAAAGGGTGCTTTGAGACTTGTGCATAAAAAATGCAAGCCAGCAGCTTAGTGTTCCACTAAGCTGGGTGCTGTAAGGGTAGCTATATTAAATACGTGCTACAGTAACAGACACCAAGCCTTTTAATAGACTTAAGTATGTCACCGGAATGATTCTCTAACTAGAAAATCAAGATTTTTCAGACTAAAGAACAATTCAAGGACATCTGGATACAGTCTGGGTAAAGGCAAGAGGTTGAAGTGTGCAAGTGATGCTGCTCTGGGACATTTGCTCAGTGAGAGTGACAGGCCAGGGGGTCAAATCAGCAGCAGACCCTACACGCTCACAGCTCTACCAGACTTGCTGGCTTCCTAACACTTCAAAACTTGACTTATTCATGAGAATCGCACCTCTTGGCTCACTCAGGCCGTTTCTTCAGCGCATCTGCCCCAGGCAGTTCACAGATGTGAATTCTCAGGTTCACTAGCAGTGCTGTAATGGCTCTGTGGTCAGCACCACGGCTTCTCACATTTAAAGAGCTCAGCAAGCAAAACCCTGGTGTGAACAAATAACCAGGTGTTTCTTGGACTAGATGATCTTTGTCTATTCCCATCTAAGAAATTCCGTGATTCTGTGCTGTACTTCCAATATTATTACTTATAGGCTTTTTTCTTTCTGTTTCTTTTTTCTTTTTTTTTTTTTTTCCCTTTTTCCTGTAAATGACTCACAGATTGGCTTTTGGGGAAGGGGGAAACCGAGCGCTGCTTAGCCACTCTTGCAACTTTAACCTTATTTAACCCTCAAAAAAAGCAAGAGGAAGTACAAAGCATTTTCACGAGCTGTGAATGGGCTCAGATCTGGTTTTGACGTCTTGAGGAAGTGCTGCCTTCTGCAAGCCAGAAATGTAAAAAATGCTATTTGCAGTCCCCCAGAACTCAAACATTTACACAACATACTACCCCCCCGAAAAAAAAACAACAAAAAAAACCCAAACAAACCAAACCCCATACACCCAAAAAAACCCTCAATCGCCCAAGCAACCAAAAAAACAACCCAACGAAAAACACCAAATGCCAAAACAACCGAGACACAGCCCCGCAGCTGTGAGGAGTTCATGGGATCTCTGCGAAGCGGGAGGATTTGGGTCAGTGCCGATGTCCTCGGGCGGGGGGTGCAGCACCGGTAACAGCCGCACGTTTCTAGGCAAACACCCCAAACCTCCCGACCCGCTGGGCTGCGGAGCCCGAAGGTCCCCTCCGGTCCAGAACCGCCCTGCATTGGGCTCCCCTCCACAAGCTACGGCGGTTTCCATCCAGCCTCTTCTGCGGTCACGCTCGTTGGAAGGCGCCGCGGTTCAGCACGCCCCCCCTCCACCCCCGACACCCTCTCCAGCCTGCGGCGTCGAGAGGCGGGTCTGGGGGAGCGGCGGCCGCCCGGGGCTGGCAGCCGGCGGCAGCTACACGCAGCCACCGCGGGGCGGGCCTGGGAGCGTCGCGTTGGGCCGGGCCGGGCCGCGCAGCTCCGCCGGCTGTGTCTGAGGAGCGGGGGATGGACGAGAGTCCCCGTCCCTGTCCCTGCAGCAGCGAGCGGCTACGGGCGGCTCAGGTAAGCCAGGCACGGCGGGGCTGGGTGCCGCCGCTCGACTCGGGGGCTGCTCGGGGGCTGCTCGGGGGCTGCTCGGGGGGCTGCTCGGGGAAGGGCGGGCTGAGCTGAGCCGCCTCTGCCGTTCGTTCGTCCCCGCAGCGCCCTCCGCATCGACGCCGCCGGCAGCGGGGCGGGGGCTCGGCAGCCCCTGGGCGTTCTCCCTCGCCCCTCTGCCTTCTTCGCCGCTTTGAGCCCTCGCAGCCGCCTTTGTTGCCCGCTCCTTCGGCCGGGGTCACCCCTTCCCGGCTGGCCTGGGCCGCAGGCGGCGCGGCCGCCCCTGCCCCTCGCAGCCGCGGGGGCGGCCTGGAGGCGGGGGCCGGGCCGGACAGGCGGCGGCAGGGGGGACGCAGCCAACTGTTGCCTGGGAAAGCGTCGGCCTCAGCCCGTCGCCAGAGGCTGTAGCGCTGTGGCGGTGAGCGCGGAGAGGGGCTCTCCTGGCCGCCGGCTGCTCTGCGAGCCCCCGCGGAGATACCCGGTTGGCTTTGCCCCAGGCAGGGGAGACGCCTCCCCGGGGCACAGGCCCCACGGGGTGGACATCTCTGGGATTTCTTTGCCGCCCGGGGAACGCCGGAGCGGCCTCGACTGCCGGGAGAGCAGCGGTGCCAGGACCTCCCGCTGCCCGCTGCCCGGCCCAGGGAGAGCCGGCTGCCCGAGGGCATCAGTCACCGTGTGCTGCCTGCCTGGAGTAAGTACCAGTGTGCTGCAGCTGCAGGAGAAGGGGGGATTCAGCTCAAACTTTGGGTATACCGAAAACTTTCCGTTCCAGCTGCTGGCGGTTGTCGGCTGCAGGGCGCTATAATATACGCGGCGTTTGCAGAGGGTCGTGCCCAGGCGTGCGTAATACTGTGTGTAATAAATACCGTGTGTAACACCGTGTGTAACACCGCAGCCAGCTCCTTTCCATCGCTGTCCACGCTGAGATGTGTTACAGTAAACAGCTTGCCTCCAATCTTCCTATTATTATTGCCTTAATGTAGTTTCAAGACTATTTAGCTGTAATTCTGTTTGTCTGGGTGTTGTTATGGTAAGGTCTGGGTAACACACGATGCCACAGTGGAGAACCGAGTAGCACAGCAGGGTTCTGAACTTCACATGCTGTCCCTGGCATTGCTAATAACTCGCCAAGGGCTGTGATTTGAGTTGGTTTCCAGCCTGTTCCTCACGCTCTTTGATTGCAGTACAGCCTTTCTTTGCACTTTCTGGTTGCCAGCTCTTAAAGGTAGTTGAAACTTTCCCCCCTTCAGTTAAGGATGACGAGGATATTTTTTGCTTTGCTTCTCCTGTTGTCACCATTTATTTGCAAGGTCAGAAAAAAAGCTAAAATGGCTTTGCCTGTGAACTCTTAGGTGGGGGGATCCGGAATGAAAGGCTGTCGTCACATGAGGTTGCCTTGTGGGCAAAGAATTTCACACGCTCAGCACTGCTCTGCAAAAATACCCCAACTCATGTTACACAGGGAAGAACCGAGCTGATACTTCCCTTTTCTCTGTTATGCTGGTTTATGATTTAATAACACGTAAGGAGACATCATCAATGTACTTTTTTTTAAGGAATATACTTTGTAATTTCTTGTGTTTGATTCTTTCTCCTCTCTTGTAATGCCCCTACTCCTGCACTTCACCATTAATAACTAATGAGAAAACACTAGTACTCATGAATTCAGCTTTCCTAGGGTAGACTTAAAAAAACCAAAACAAATCAAAACTATGTTTTAATGAAATGAAATTACAGACTATGGGAAAGTCAGGAAGAGTTTGATTTGAATTCCAGAAAATCACGAGGTAGCAACTAAGAATAAAATTCTTCCATTTGAACCACTACTGTATAGTCTTATCTGCTCATTAAGGTTTCAATTAAATATAAACTGGTTAGTGTGAGGATTTCTGAGTTAGTTAGTTGTCTTTTTTATCACTGCCCAGTATTTTACTGTGTCCTTCTCTGTACTTTTTCACTACCCTGCTCTGTTGTTCTTGCAGTGATGCCTCATTTTTTTTTTTCCTGTGAATTTCTGTTCTTTATTAAAATAGAAAATAAACTACAAGTGATTAAAAAGGCAATGTATGCCAGTAATTAGATTAAAAAATACTTGGATAATTAATAAAGGAGAAACGGTGCTCATCTTGGCTCCTACTGCATAGTTACTGTCAGCATGTCTTTGTGCTATACTAGTGAGTGTGTTAGTGAATTTTACAGTGCTGGGAACGGAATTCATTGTTAGTGTGCTTAGCTTGTGTTCATGACATCATTTTTGACACTGTTTTGTCAGGCTGAAATACCTTGTCCTCAGCAGTATGGTAGTCTCACAAAGACATTGAGGATTTGCATGTACAGTCTGTTGTAGATTTCCAAGTTATGTTACATTAAATGAAAGCTTAAGATGTGTGTGAAAAATACTAGATGTTACTAAATGAGTAATATTTACCATATTTTAACAGCAATAATACTGTATAGGTATACAGCTACTATAAATAAAACCTCTTTCATCCATCAGACCTACTATTTCCAATACCCTTTTAATGAGAGACTGTAGATAAGCCATGTAAGAGTTTAGAAGAATCACTGGCATTCTTTTTAGCACTAGGTGCACAATGCACAGGAACTTGATCATTCAGTTCACATATTATGCAAAACATTAAAATACAGTTCTGTGTCCAAAGCCTGTGTGGAATCCAGACATCTTTAGGTCTCCTACTGCATCCCTGGAGACAAACTGAGTAGGTCAAGGTGACCTGTAACATCAGTGACCAGGCAAGTGTGCATATTAATAATATATGTTGATCTGAAGGAGCCAAAACCTCTTAGTGTTTCCTCTGTCCTGAATTCAGTGTGTATTTGGATCTGTCTCAGTAATATCAATCATTCCTCTAGCAGTGCTTTCTACTCATGTTATCTAGGAATGTAAAACAGTTAACATTAAATCAGAGAAAAGAGTTTGAGAGGCATGAATTAAAATACTTAATATGTGAGGCAGCTTGAGACTTGCAAAAAAAAATGCAGTCATAAATTTGAATTTGGTATTTCAATGAAAATTGTAATAGAAACTGCTATGCACTCATGTGTGAATGATGATGAAAGTGATGGGAATGATGTGAGATGTATAGGTCCTAATTCTTGTGAAGTACTCAATTTACTATTCTTCTACTAACACAGAATTCCAATTCATATTTCCTATTAAAATGTAAAATGTGTCTTATTTTTTTATATTGCTTGATACAAGCTTTTAATTTAAACAGGTAAAAGTAGTTTCTTCTACATGAAAAATAACAGCAATAGATATAGGGCAGATATGACCCATTGCAGCACTGACATACAGGTGCATGAATATATTTTTATTTAGTATTGTGTGTTTGAAACGTTTAGAAATAATCTCATGGTTGGTATCTTCATGTTGACATAAATTTCAATGTCAGTCAGTCTTATCTTAATTCAGGGATGGTTACTTTTGCTTGCCAATGACTTAAATATTCTTGTCCAATTTATGAGCTTGTCAGTAGTCTACAAAACCAGTGGGACTTATTTGTGCGTTTATTCTTTTTTCTCCTGTACTTCTGTGGGACTGTTTGTAGAGTCAGGGGCAGGTTTTACCATCATGGTTGGGATGACTGACAGTGCAGAAGCTGAAGCTAATGCATAAGTCTGAGGTTTATTTTTGAGCAAATCTGTGTAAGGAGCTTGTGAAGTTTGTAGAATCTTACAAGCTGATGTTGAAGATTCCTGCAGCAGTGCACCTTGTGCTGTTCTGTGCCTGTCACAAGTGCAGGTCTGCTCGGGTTATGTTCTGAAGGTAATAAATAGGATTGATGAACCCAAGTGTCTCAGCCCCTCCATGTCTCACAGTTGTCATGTCCAGAAAACAGCTCTGAAGATGCTGAGATGCTGTTTGAGCTCAGCTCTGGATGGTGGGCATTGGAATTCCCATGGTTTAGTCAGGTGCTTCAGCTTTTTAAAGCAATGTGTGGACTTACACTGGTATTTTAGATAAAAGACACTCTGTAGTCTCCTGTAGCTCCCTGATACACATATGTGTAACTTTAAGTAGTTGTTAGAAGCTTTTTTAATATATAATTTATGGGATTTTGGAGGGGAATCCTTCTCCCTGTTGCATTACAGTCTGATTCATAAATTATTTGAGTGGCCTATTTTACTACTAGATGCCTCCAAGCTAAGGCTTAAAACTCAAGTCAGAAAGCACANAAGGTTTCAATTAAATATAAACTGGTTAGTGTGAGGATTTCTGAGTTAGTTAGTTGTCTTTTTTATCACTGCCCAGTATTTTACTGTGTCCTTCTCTGTACTTTTTCACTACCCTGCTCTGTTGTTCTTGCAGTGATGCCTCATTTTTTTTTTTCCTGTGAATTTCTGTTCTTTATTAAAATAGAAAATAAACTACAAGTGATTAAAAAGGCAATGTATGCCAGTAATTAGATTAAAAAATACTTGGATAATTAATAAAGGAGAAACGGTGCTCATCTTGGCTCCTACTGCATAGTTACTGTCAGCATGTCTTTGTGCTATACTAGTGAGTGTGTTAGTGAATTTTACAGTGCTGGGAACGGAATTCATTGTTAGTGTGCTTAGCTTGTGTTCATGACATCATTTTTGACACTGTTTTGTCAGGCTGAAATACCTTGTCCTCAGCAGTATGGTAGTCTCACAAAGACATTGAGGATTTGCATGTACAGTCTGTTGTAGATTTCCAAGTTATGTTACATTAAATGAAAGCTTAAGATGTGTGTGAAAAATACTAGATGTTACTAAATGAGTAATATTTACCATATTTTAACAGCAATAATACTGTATAGGTATACAGCTACTATAAATAAAACCTCTTTCATCCATCAGACCTACTATTTCCAATACCCTTTTAATGAGAGACTGTAGATAAGCCATGTAAGAGTTTAGAAGAATCACTGGCATTCTTTTTAGCACTAGGTGCACAATGCACAGGAACTTGATCATTCAGTTCACATATTATGCAAAACATTAAAATACAGTTCTGTGTCCAAAGCCTGTGTGGAATCCAGACATCTTTAGGTCTCCTACTGCATCCCTGGAGACAAACTGAGTAGGTCAAGGTGACCTGTAACATCAGTGACCAGGCAAGTGTGCATATTAATAATATATGTTGATCTGAAGGAGCCAAAACCTCTTAGTGTTTCCTCTGTCCTGAATTCAGTGTGTATTTGGATCTGTCTCAGTAATATCAATCATTCCTCTAGCAGTGCTTTCTACTCATGTTATCTAGGAATGTAAAACAGTTAACATTAAATCAGAGAAAAGAGTTTGAGAGGCATGAATTAAAATACTTAATATGTGAGGCAGCTTGAGACTTGCAAAAAAAAATGCAGTCATAAATTTGAATTTGGTATTTCAATGAAAATTGTAATAGAAACTGCTATGCACTCATGTGTGAATGATGATGAAAGTGATGGGAATGATGTGAGATGTATAGGTCCTAATTCTTGTGAAGTACTCAATTTACTATTCTTCTACTAACACAGAATTCCAATTCATATTTCCTATTAAAATGTAAAATGTGTCTTATTTTTTTATATTGCTTGATACAAGCTTTTAATTTAAACAGGTAAAAGTAGTTTCTTCTACATGAAAAATAACAGCAATAGATATAGGGCAGATATGACCCATTGCAGCACTGACATACAGGTGCATGAATATATTTTTATTTAGTATTGTGTGTTTGAAACGTTTAGAAATAATCTCATGGTTGGTATCTTCATGTTGACATAAATTTCAATGTCAGTCAGTCTTATCTTAATTCAGGGATGGTTACTTTTGCTTGCCAATGACTTAAATATTCTTGTCCAATTTATGAGCTTGTCAGTAGTCTACAAAACCAGTGGGACTTATTTGTGCGTTTATTCTTTTTTCTCCTGTACTTCTGTGGGACTGTTTGTAGAGTCAGGGGCAGGTTTTACCATCATGGTTGGGATGACTGACAGTGCAGAAGCTGAAGCTAATGCATAAGTCTGAGGTTTATTTTTGAGCAAATCTGTGTAAGGAGCTTGTGAAGTTTGTAGAATCTTACAAGCTGATGTTGAAGATTCCTGCAGCAGTGCACCTTGTGCTGTTCTGTGCCTGTCACAAGTGCAGGTCTGCTCGGGTTATGTTCTGAAGGTAATAAATAGGATTGATGAACCCAAGTGTCTCAGCCCNGGAGAAACGGTGCTCATCTTGGCTCCTACTGCATAGTTACTGTCAGCATGTCTTTGTGCTATACTAGTGAGTGTGTTAGTGAATTTTACAGTGCTGGGAACGGAATTCATTGTTAGTGTGCTTAGCTTGTGTTCATGACATCATTTTTGACACTGTTTTGTCAGGCTGAAATACCTTGTCCTCAGCAGTATGGTAGTCTCACAAAGACATTGAGGATTTGCATGTACAGTCTGTTGTAGATTTCCAAGTTATGTTACATTAAATGAAAGCTTAAGATGTGTGTGAAAAATACTAGATGTTACTAAATGAGTAATATTTACCATATTTTAACAGCAATAATACTGTATAGGTATACAGCTACTATAAATAAAACCTCTTTCATCCATCAGACCTACTATTTCCAATACCCTTTTAATGAGAGACTGTAGATAAGCCATGTAAGAGTTTAGAAGAATCACTGGCATTCTTTTTAGCACTAGGTGCACAATGCACAGGAACTTGATCATTCAGTTCACATATTATGCAAAACATTAAAATACAGTTCTGTGTCCAAAGCCTGTGTGGAATCCAGACATCTTTAGGTCTCCTACTGCATCCCTGGAGACAAACTGAGTAGGTCAAGGTGACCTGTAACATCAGTGACCAGGCAAGTGTGCATATTAATAATATATGTTGATCTGAAGGAGCCAAAACCTCTTAGTGTTTCCTCTGTCCTGAATTCAGTGTGTATTTGGATCTGTCTCAGTAATATCAATCATTCCTCTAGCAGTGCTTTCTACTCATGTTATCTAGGAATGTAAAACAGTTAACATTAAATCAGAGAAAAGAGTTTGAGAGGCATGAATTAAAATACTTAATATGTGAGGCAGCTTGAGACTTGCAAAAAAAAATGCAGTCATAAATTTGAATTTGGTATTTCAATGAAAATTGTAATAGAAACTGCTATGCACTCATGTGTGAATGATGATGAAAGTGATGGGAATGATGTGAGATGTATAGGTCCTAATTCTTGTGAAGTACTCAATTTACTATTCTTCTACTAACACAGAATTCCAATTCATATTTCCTATTAAAATGTAAAATGTGTCTTATTTTTTTATATTGCTTGATACAAGCTTTTAATTTAAACAGGTAAAAGTAGTTTCTTCTACATGAAAAATAACAGCAATAGATATAGGGCAGATATGACCCATTGCAGCACTGACATACAGGTGCATGAATATATTTTTATTTAGTATTGTGTGTTTGAAACGTTTAGAAATAATCTCATGGTTGGTATCTTCATGTTGACATAAATTTCAATGTCAGTCAGTCTTATCTTAATTCAGGGATGGTTACTTTTGCTTGCCAATGACTTAAATATTCTTGTCCAATTTATGAGCTTGTCAGTAGTCTACAAAACCAGTGGGACTTATTTGTGCGTTTATTCTTTTTTCTCCTGTACTTCTGTGGGACTGTTTGTAGAGTCAGGGGCAGGTTTTACCATCATGGTTGGGATGACTGACAGTGCAGAAGCTGAAGCTAATGCATAAGTCTGAGGTTTATTTTTGAGCAAATCTGTGTAAGGAGCTTGTGAAGTTTGTAGAATCTTACAAGCTGATGTTGAAGATTCCTGCAGCAGTGCACCTTGTGCTGTTCTGTGCCTGTCACAAGTGCAGGTCTGCTCGGGTTATGTTCTGAAGGTAATAAATAGGATTGATGAACCCAAGTGTCTCAGCCCCTCCATGTCTCACAGTTGTCATGTCCAGAAAACAGCTCTGAAGATGCTGAGATGCTGTTTGAGCTCAGCTCTGGATGGTGGGCATTGGAATTCCCATGGTTTAGTCAGGTGCTTCAGCTTTTTAAAGCAATGTGTGGACTTACACTGGTATTTTAGATAAAAGACACTCTGTAGTCTCCTGTAGCTCCCTGATACACATATGTGTAACTTTAAGTAGTTGTTAGAAGCTTTTTTAATATATAATTTATGGGATTTTGGAGGGGAATCCTTCTCCCTGTTGCATTACAGTCTGATTCATAAATTATTTGAGTGGCCTATTTTACTACTAGATGCCTCCAAGCTAAGGCTTAAAACTCAAGTCAGAAAGCACACTCTTGTCTGTATTTTTTGCTGTGAAGAAAACCTGCACAGAGCTTCATTTCTGCATCATCCAGAGCTGTTACCACCCTGTTTTGGAGAGTGGCATCTCTCTCCTGCTTCACTGCCTTTGGCAGCCCGAGGTGGGAATGTTCCCTCAGGATTTAAAAAGCTTGTTTTGCTAAGAAATAAGTGTATAAGCTATTTACTCAACTTGAGAAGCATTTGCAGTGATGTTTATCTCTCCCCTTTCTCCTTCTATTTGATGCTGCATTAGTTACATCCATTACTCATGAAGTGTGAAGCTTCATTCCCTGTTCCCTTTTCAGCTTGAAGTTACTTCTCCCTCTTCAAAGGGAATATATATTATATATGAAATAAGTTGCTTGTCATAAGCTGCCCTTTATTTTACCTGCAACTGTTACTTTGAAAAAATAATTAATGAGGCTGGAGGGAGGGTGGCTCCTACCCTGTGATTAAGGTATTCAGGTGAAGGAAAGAGGGTTTCTCTAAGTGTTTCATTCTTTCATCCAGTAAATATTTTCCCATTTTGTAGGCTCAGCAGGAAGAGTGGAGGACAGAGCACAGGCTGTGGGTTAGCACCCTACCTTGGCATGCAGAGATGTGGTTGGTAGGCAGCCTCTCCACTGGAAAGAGCCTTCCTCCCACTGCTGCTTCCTCTGTGCTTGCTCTCCTGACACTTTTTAAGTTGCTGGATGGTGCCTGGCGGGAAGTGCTCCTGCCTCCTCATCTGAAACTGCAAACCTGCATCACTCCTTCCCTCAGCAGCCTGTGTGTGAAAGGGATGACTTTGTGTTTTGCTTCTGGCGAGGCCTGAGGGGTTTACAACCTTTTCTAACAACATAGGCACCTCTTGAGCTTCCAGGACAGGGGAGGTTTAAGGTACAGCCTTCACAGCTGTTTCCTATGAGGTTAGATGGTGTCCTGCTTGCTCTCACCATTACCTTCATTTCCATTAGATCACCAAATTTGTTGTAGCCATGCTGAAATTTCACCCGTGAGTCCATTTTGTGCTTCTGGTCACACATGGACTAGTCAAGCTAAGAAAAGTGTAGATTTGGGAGGGCTGAAATCCAGAATTTGGCAAGACTGAGGTTCCCTTCAGGAGAAAAAGTCTTGGTTTGGGGGCTAGAACACCATCTGAGCCTGGTTTGAGCACAGGCATCTCATTGTTACTGAAATACTCTGACACCCACTTGGCTGACAGGCAGGCCAGCCAGGAGACACAGGTACCCATGGCCTGCCTGGCCTGGCCCCTGCTGGGAAGAGTATTTTAAGATAGCTTGATACTATTTGCCTCTGCCTAGTAGTGTCCTGAGACTATGGTTGTCTAGACTGAATGTGGTTAGACTGAGAAGTGGGAGGAAGGGGTTGTTTTCTTGTTTTTTTCAAAGACATTTCAAGGAAAACCTGCTTTCTGTTTTATTTTCTTTCTTGTAAACGTAGATGGTATGGAGCTCAGTCATTATAATTTGCATTTTGCAGCTGCCCCAGATGAAGTCTGGAAGGTTAGCTCGAGCTAATGGATTTCTGTGAGGAGGGGAAAAGTTCCTCTTCTGTTTTCTCTCATGCATATTAATAGCAGTGTTGAGCTGTGGGGCAGAAATTCATTACTTGTGGTTGTTAGCTGATATGGAAATGCTGAGTGATGGTGCCACTTAGGGAGCTCAATTGGTTTTGAAGCAGGAAAATTCTCTCTGGTAACTGATCCATATGATCCTATCTCCAGCAGATTGATGGCAGAATTGTGTTTAAATAGCCTCCATGAGAAGTGCTGTTGTGTTTATTTGGTACAGATGATTTGCTGGGCCTAATTTTTTGGAGGGTGTTCATTTAATATTGTGTTAACTGGAAGGCAGTGTTGAGGGGACAGTTTTATACTGGCAGTCCTCAGCGTTGTTCAAACCTGTTTAGATTTCAGGTTAGATTGTTGAATTTGTTATGGTTTATTTCCAGTTACTGTCTAATTTTATCTCAGTTCTATTTTCTCCCACCCACATGCACACAGTCTGACTCCTTGTACTGGAGTGCTTTGTAATTGCAGAGTGTTTAGTTTCAAGGATCATCTATAGACTGTTGGTGACTCTCCGATAAAGACTTCATGAGCATGGCATCTTCAGAAGCTTCTGGAGCTAAGTCTGTAGTCATCTCCCTAATAATTGATGGTGGCAGAGGGAACTGGAGCTGGTATTCTGTAACTGTTTCTCCTGTGTTTTTATTAAAGCATAAATGCCCTGTAGGACTGGAACACTTCCCTCACCCCCTCCCAAGGCTGTGTGTGGGAGCAGAACCCTGTAACACCAGTTACTGCAGCAACACTTTGCTGTTCCACATGAGATCATGAAAAGGAGTTTCTCTCAAAGTGTGTTTCATGCTCTGAATACTTGAGAGATTTTGTTAAAATTGCAATACTTAGGTCGACGGGGTTTACTGGAGAAGCTGTTAAAAAGTTCACTTAATATTTTATATCAACATCTCTTGTATTCAAGAGGAAAATAGAAAATGTTTCCTGATCTTGAGGTGTTCTGGGATTATGCTGAGTATGGAGTAGATTTGTATTTCTGCTGCTAGATAATCTTATTTTTTATTTTTTTTCCAAAAGCCAAGGAAAGAACACATGGATTAGATGCCTTAGAAGTACAGATAATGTGCTTGTCCTTTTTTATACTGAGACAAGAAAAAATATTTGGGTCTGACTACTCACTCCTTTGTTTTACTGAGGTTTTGATTCATTATGGCACACACAGTATCATGTTGTCCTTTACTGAACTAAAAGTAAATCTGCCAAAAAAAAAAATCCCCTTTTGTTCTGCTCTGCTGAGGAACACTGTGGGCTGCCAAATCGTGGCAGTCTGAGTCACCACAGTCGTAATAAAGTGTTTGTCCTTCTGTGGTTGCTGTTTGCAGTGTCTTCTGATTCATTCAGAAGCCAAAGGGACATCTACAGGTTAAAAATACTAGTTTTAAAAGAAATATTCCGTGTTTATACTGAGATAACATTTGTGAAAAGCTCATTAAATCTATGCAGGTAACACTTTGGAGGAGCAAATGGTAATCTTTAGCAATATGGAATAAATATATGCATTTCTTTGTAAAATTCAATTTTCTATGCAAAGAGAAATGTTTGTAGTGATGGATATAGAGAAATAACTGCCTTACTAACTGCCTGAGAAGAACTGACATATATATGCAGTTGGTGTATCCAGGCATGAGCTTGGACCAAGCATTAACAACACTAAGGCACCTACAAGGCCTTTGAACAGAGCTTGTTGTAGCCAACAGTAATGGAATGGAGCTGGTGCACAGATAAAGGAACTTATATAAGCTGTCTCAATACCTGAATAAAGATGTCTCAACTTTGATCACATTGGTCTGTGTTGAGTCCATTTTTTCCTGCAAATGTAAAATTTTAAAACAGAAGGGGGTTATATTCAACTCCTTACTGAACTGTGCTGTTTTGGCCATCTGATCTGACCTGATAATGATCTAATAACCAGGGAGACTGTTTCCTTCCTTAAAAAAAAAGAAGAAAAAAACCCCAAACCCATAAAAAAACCCAACCTAACTAACTCAAAATGTTTTAAGGACAGAGACTCTGACCCTGAAAATGCTGATCTGTATTTTAACTGATGCTTGGGCTGTGACACAGCAGCATCAGTCATGGCATTGAATTTCCTTCAGGATCACTCCCAGACAAAGCAGTCAGCTATTGTAGCACTCAAATAACACTCAGGATAACTGCAGGTGAACAGCTGAGGGAAAGCAGGGTGGTTCCCAGTCTGTGCTGAGTACCTGTGGGGCTGAGATTGCCACAGAAGATGTGTGCAGGTGTCCACAGGGATGGTGTGGCTGTTACACCCTGCTGCCTGTGCTTGGCTGGGAGATGGGAGTCTTTAAAATCCCCATCTCAGCAACTGCACATGGAGAGGAGGTGAGTTTCCTTAGCATTTGAAGATTAATTTCCTTAACATTTCTCAATTCTTTAGCTCTTCATGGCTTTTAACTCTAATACTGGTGATTGAGGCAGAAACACTCATTTCTATTGATAAAAGAACAAGGCTTTTACTCCTTTTTACCTGATAACAGGGAATTCTGTGTGTCATTTACCTTTCCCTCGAGTAGAGCTAATGAAATTTCCTCTCAAAAAAAAGCCAAATTTGGTTGGTCAGTTCCTTAGTAACTTTACTATCTTGTAGAGCTGCAGAAGAAGGTGAAGGTGACTGAGCTGGGTGTGGGTGGTGGGCACTGGGGTGGTGTGGGACACATGGAAATTCATGCAGCAGAAAGTACTGTAATTTTAATTGCCACTCTGTGTCTTACTGTCACTACAGCTGCTTCCCAAAGGAGAAGTTCTTACACTATTGACAGGACACCCACACAAAGAAATGAGATGGTAGATAAGCAAATGCAAATACATTACATGCCCTCTATCCTTCAGTTTTTAATACATTCTCTAGTGAGAAGTTCAGCATTAAGCACTTGGTGACATGCAATTACACAGGCATTAAGCAAATGGCAGTGGGTTCATGGTACCCCTCTCTCAGGGTGTATTTTCTTCTTCTACTAGTACAGCTGTGAGCTGCTTGATTCATGTGGCAGTGCAGCCCTGCTTGGGGTGCTGACTTCCTTTCTTCTCTTTTTGTTTTCTCCTTTTATGGGGAAAGAAAAAAAAGTGCTGCCATATGACTCTCTTGAGAGAGAATCACAAGATGAGGATGATGGGGGAGGTTATTCAGGTAGCTTTGTTTCTTCTGTGTGGTACAAGACATTCTGCTTTCTGTGTTTAATATGATATTAATACCAGTCAGTGCTAGTGTGTCCTTCAGCTGATACAGAAGTAAAACATTTCTCAGTTTGTTGTGGGTTTTTTTTGGTGTGTTTTTTTGTGGTTTTTTTTTATTATTATTATTATTTTTTATTATTATTATTTTTGTTTGGTTTTGTGGTTTGTTTTTGTTTTGTTTGGGCTTTTTCCTGTATGGAATAGAAATTCTGAAGGAAAATGGATATAGCAGAGTTTGGAAAGAAGATAAAAATCCCAGTTCTTGGGGATTAGGCTGTGCTACAAACCTACAGACACTTTCCTGCTGGTGGTTAAAGACTATGTAGCCTTCTCCCATCTTGTGCCACTTACTGTATGTAGTCATGCCTAAGTTTATTACTATTTTGCACTGTTAAGAGGTTTAATTTTCAGTTTTCCAGTACACAGACTATTCAGGTGATTCTCTGAATATTTGCCTAGAAATAAATCTGGACATCTTGCTGCCTTTCCATGGCTGGAGAAGTCCTCGAGCCCACTTGCTCTGCAGCCTTACCCTGCAGTGCCTTTCAGTGTACAGTAAGGCAAGAGAGGCCTCATTTCTTTGGNAGATAAGCAAATGCAAATACATTACATGCCCTCTATCCTTCAGTTTTTAATACATTCTCTAGTGAGAAGTTCAGCATTAAGCACTTGGTGACATGCAATTACACAGGCATTAAGCAAATGGCAGTGGGTTCATGGTACCCCTCTCTCAGGGTGTATTTTCTTCTTCTACTAGTACAGCTGTGAGCTGCTTGATTCATGTGGCAGTGCAGCCCTGCTTGGGGTGCTGACTTCCTTTCTTCTCTTTTTGTTTTCTCCTTTTATGGGGAAAGAAAAAAAAGTGCTGCCATATGACTCTCTTGAGAGAGAATCACAAGATGAGGATGATGGGGGAGGTTATTCAGGTAGCTTTGTTTCTTCTGTGTGGTACAAGACATTCTGCTTTCTGTGTTTAATATGATATTAATACCAGTCAGTGCTAGTGTGTCCTTCAGCTGATACAGAAGTAAAACATTTCTCAGTTTGTTGTGGGTTTTTTTTGGTGTGTTTTTTTGTGGTTTTTTTTTATTATTATTATTATTTTTTATTATTATTATTTTTGTTTGGTTTTGTGGTTTGTTTTTGTTTTGTTTGGGCTTTTTCCTGTATGGAATAGAAATTCTGAAGGAAAATGGATATAGCAGAGTTTGGAAAGAAGATAAAAATCCCAGTTCTTGGGGATTAGGCTGTGCTACAAACCTACAGACACTTTCCTGCTGGTGGTTAAAGACTATGTAGCCTTCTCCCATCTTGTGCCACTTACTGTATGTAGTCATGCCTAAGTTTATTACTATTTTGCACTGTTAAGAGGTTTAATTTTCAGTTTTCCAGTACACAGACTATTCAGGTGATTCTCTGAATATTTGCCTAGAAATAAATCTGGACATCTTGCTGCCTTTCCATGGCTGGAGAAGTCCTCGAGCCCACTTGCTCTGCAGCCTTACCCTGCAGTGCCTTTCAGTGTACAGTAAGGCAAGAGAGGCCTCATTTCTTTGGGAATATTCTGACAAAAAAGCACAACCCTCCCACTGATGAGCATCACCTTTTCTCCATACAGTGAAAGCAATTAACAAGTATAAATTAGTTCCACCCAGCTTTTGCTGTGGGTTGCTAAGTGGTGCTCAATGGGCTCCTCCTTTGACACTGGAGTGTGCAGTCAGCCCCAGGATGCTCATGACCTGTCAGTTCCAGTCATGCTGCCTGCTGATGCAGTGCATGAGTGCCCAGAGCCATCTCTGAGTCAATGGTTCACAGCATTGAGCAGCTTGGCTGTAGTCAGCCTCCTACATTCCCTTTACTTACTGGTGCTGTGAAATTCTTTGACACGGGGGCATGGAAATCAGCTGTCTCTCCTTGCTTAGGCCAATGCAGGATGTTTTAGAAATTACAGCAGAATGCATCTTACCTGTGGAAACCAGACTTTTTTTCTTTGACAGCTCAGGAAAGTGGAGATTTTTGATGGAAATATTTACTATGAAATTAAGCATTTTGTCAAGGAGTCCAAATGGAGCTGGACAAAACGGAGATTTTAGTAGTAAGCTGTCATATTATTTCCTAGCATCCTTCTTTTCTTATTCACCATAGAAATCCTGGGAGCAGACCATAATAATTTTGGCTCTAATGATACTTTTTATGTCAGTCTGTTTTATTATTTTTTCTTTCTACATCAGAACTGGGATGTAGGCCAAGATCTGATAAACATATTTCTGTCTCATGCCAGCAGTGTTACCATCACTGAGGTTACTTCACTTAAGTGGGAGGGTTTTTGTTGTGTTCTGTTTTTTGTAGCTTTTCTTGGAAGATTTGGTAGTTTTCTGGTTAATTAGACTGATGGTCTTTAGTTGAGTGCTGATATCACTTGGCATAGATGTGTCATCTTTTCATCTTTTTGAAGGACAGAAATTGTACCTGTAGTTCAAGACACCGTGATTAAAATATTCCCAGGTAAATTGAGGTGTGAGGAGTTCATCACTGGGACTAAGGCTGGAGCAGGTGGTTTTTAGCTTGACTATTACATGGACTCACTGGACCAGTTTGGCAGCTGGTACTCCAGCAGTTAGAAATGGCTCATTAGGGTTTTACAGAGTAACATGCAATTTGGCAGCACTGTGGTGGGTTGATGCTTGCCAGGCAGCGGGTGCCACCAAAACTGCTCTGTCTCTCCCCCTCCTCAGCTGGACAGAGGAGAAAATAAAACATTCATGGGTTGAGATAAAGACAAGGTAATCACTCAACGATTACCATCATGAACAAAAGGGACTGGACTTGGGGAAACTTGTTTAATTTATTGCCAATCAAGTCAGACTAGGATAGTGAAAAATAGAAGTCTTAAAACACCTTTCTCCCACCTCTCCCTTCATTCAAGGCTCAACTTCACTCCTGATTTCTCTACACAGAATTACAGAGTGTCAGGGGTTGGAAGGGAGCTAGAAGATCATCTAGTCCAACCCCCCTGCCAGAGCAGGGGCACCTAGACCAAGTCACCCAGGAACAGATCCAGGTGGGTCTTGAGTGTCTCCAGAGATGGAGACTCCACAACCTCCCTGGGCAGCCCCTGGCAGGCTCTGCCACCCTCACTGGGAAAAAGTTCTTCCTTGTGTTGACCCTCAACCTCTTGTGCTCCAACTTGCACCCATTGCCTCTTGTCCTGTCACTGGATGACACTGAGAAAAGTAAAAAAAATTCCCTAGAGGGTCATCAATTCTTGCAGCAAGACTGCTCCAGTGTGGGCTCCTTTCTTTCCAGAGAGGCACAGGTCCTACCAGGAGCCTGTTGCAGTATGAGGTCATGGCTTCCCTGAGCATCTCCTTGCTCTGACATGGGTTCCTCCGTGGGATGCAGGTGGATATCTGCTCCACCATGAACCTCCATGGGCTTCATGGGGACAGCCTGCTTCACTCACCATGATGTTCACCATGGGCTGCAGGGGAATCTCTCCTCCAGCACCTGCATCTGTCCCTGTGTGGCCTGCACTGGGTGAGCTGATCCTGTGCTATCAGGGCTGTTGGACTTGATGTTCTCCAGAGGTCCCTTCCAACCCCTACCATTCTATGAGATGTCCTGTAGTTAAGCAGTTGTGAAAGAGGTTTCTGTTTCTGTGCTCTCAATTTTTCAGTACCCTGTGACACTGGCTAATTATCTATCTATACAAAGTTTTAAACACAGTGATTCTTGGGAAGTGTAGTATTTACATCCATGTTTGCACTGCAGTGGTTGTGTTTTCCTTTGGAAAATCTGATGTTCCTTTTGTGTTTAGAAAGTCATATTGCTTGTGTTTCTTTTTGTGAAAACTAAGGGTAAATATTCAGGTTTACATTATATTTTTTTTCAACTAACTTGAGATTTCTGATTGAGAAGAGCAAAACAAATTTCTGAAGACATATATAACTTTCTGAATTATTTTAAAAACAGATTTGTTCCTGAAGTACTAATCTGATAAAGTTCATGTCTTCCTTGCCCAGGCTGGCAGTTTGGAGAAGCAGAGTCTCAGTGCTGTGCATGGGATGCTGTCAGTAGAGCTAGGCTTGCTTTATACCAACTGCCAGGAGCAGCAGCTCTCCAGTACTGCTGATACTAGGAGGTCAGACAGACACATTAAAAATCTCCAAAACCTAGAGAGTTCATATTTTCATTTTCATCTGTCCCACATGTAACACACATGGCCACACAAATGCTCAGATGTTACATGTTTATTGCCTTTGTTCCTTGGGTTTGAAAGCAGCAGTCACCTGGGTGAGCATGTGATATCCAAGCTGTAATGCCTGCAAAAGGTGACCTGTTCACTCTGAAATGCTTCAGTTCCTTCTGGCATTCCCTTGTGAAGTGGATGTTCTCCAGAAGCAGCTGGGTGCATGTTCCTAGGAGGAGCTAACTAAGGAATGGATATGGCATGCCACTGCACTGCTACATTTTTAGTGCTGTTCCTGACACAATTTTGTCCTGTGCCAACTAACACTGTCCCAGATAATGCCCAAGCATAGTTCTGGGGTTAGGAGAGATGATGGACCATTTCCAGAAGGCTCTTTGGATCTGGCCAGGCTGTTTTGAAAGGGTAGGATTATTTTTTTGTATGTACCATGCTCACTGGTTCCAAGCCCAGAGTGTGGCCATGTGCCCTGCTCTGTTTTATTTTCTGACATATATGTGGTCACAGATCCTGCTTTCCAGGAAGCTGGGACTCCAAAGCTTATTTGGGAAGGCAACAGCAAAATTGGCTTTGTGTGCTTAGAGGAGTAGGAGAAAATAATCTATCAAACCTGGAAGTGATCTGTGTGTGGAAAAATCATCCACAGCAATATACAATTCTAGAATAATTGGGTGTCATATTTTTTTTTTAACAAGAAAAATACCAAGAGAATACACAGGTGTAATTAGCTATTTTGAAAGTGTTAGTTTGGGAAAAAAAATATTTATGAAGAATTATGGTCTGACATTTTTAATCAACATGAATACATTTAATGTAAGCAGATGGTATCTATGGTGCTCTCAACAAGGGGATGTGTTATTCTGGCAGTAGTGGAAAATTTATCCCTGTCCTAAGCTTTGCCTTCTGTTAAGTAAAGGGGGAGTAGCAACCTGCTAGCACAGATCTGAGTTGGCATCTCTTTAGATTTTCCCAGGGGAATCCCTTTCTCAAGCAGATGTTTCAGCCCTCCTCTAATTGATGGCCTCCTGGCAAGGAGGTGCAAATCTGACTTTATATTTAGCAAAAACTGTAGGGT
The DNA here is from genome assembly GCA_013401355.1 of Ceyx cyanopectus. Classification (NCBI taxonomy): domain Eukaryota; kingdom Metazoa; phylum Chordata; class Aves; order Coraciiformes; family Alcedinidae; genus Ceyx; species Ceyx cyanopectus. The sequence goes on from VYZU01059653.1 coordinate 31,916, forward strand.
GTGGGCTGGGTTTTTGTGGTGGTCTTTACTGGTTTTGTTTGTTTGATGGTGCTCCACAGATGAGCTGTCCTGAATTACCTGCATCACCACTGCCATCTCTCATTTCAATGGCACCAGCTTGGCAGTAAGGGTTTAATAAGCCTGTGCTTGTTGAGGAGATGCATTGATGTGTGTTCTGCTGCTGCTCCTTTTTTATTTTTGATATGTTAAGCATGGAACATGTCCTTTCTGAGTAATGGACTTCTACAATGTGAAATAATATTGTGGTTGCATAGTTAGGATTCAGAGTTTGACCTCTGGCACATTCTTCATCTCATTTAACTCTTCTGTTTCACCTTTGAACTGCAATATTGTGCAGTCCATGCTGTAACACAGCTTCACTTGACTCTTTCTTTGCAAGCAGAATTCATGTAGCACCTCTGCTATTTATGCTTTGGTGAATGCTGATCATACAGCCTTAATTATTTCTTACACAGCAGGAAACTTTGCAAGTAGCAGCTGTGTTTTGCCTTGAGTCACATTGCTTGTGGACTAGGACTGCTCAGATCCCCAGGTGGCTAACAAGCTTTGCTCCCAGCAGGTCCTCTGCCTGCCAAACTGACTTCTATGGTTCATGTGTAAATGCATTTTAACTAGGGATAAATTAGCTTACTGGATGCTACCAAAACACTAACAGATCATTTTCTCTTCTGCATTCATATGTGATGCTTTGCTTCCTAGCTGATACCCTTCCCTTAAAGCAGCATTAAGGTTTTTACTAAGCTTTCCAGACTTGTCTGTTTATTTCTGCCCATTTTTATCATAGAATTGTTCTGTTTGGAAGAGACTTTTACATTGGCAGTATTAAAGAAATCACTTTATTCCCTAGTCATGAATTCTCCTGAGGAGCAGTTGCTCAAAAGATGTTTCTTCAGCCTGTGTGTAGGTCAGAGTGTTGTCAAGAGTATATTGATATTCAGATACTTTATAAACATGTGAAAATGTCCCTCTTTCATATGGAAGTCTCTAATGCCAATCTTGGACTGTTTATCTCCACTTTTAAGGGAATATTCCTTTTTAAAGACCCCAAACTGTCAATGTGAAGCTCTTTCAGGCAGAGTAGTTAATCTTCTCTCACATGGCACTTGCTCTCCTGCTCAGTGGCATCTCTCAGTGCCCTACCTCAGTGAACTTGCCCTGCAGCCCATTCCATGCAGGTGTTGTTTCTGTGAGTGCTTCCTATATATTATATATATATTAAAAACAGACATATGTCTACATAAAATGTCTCAATTTCTGAAGAAATTGTGGTATAATCTACTTGCCAGCCACTGTAAGCTTTTCTGTGAGTGTATTTTGCACCTCTTACATGAGAGCTGCTTGTTTCCAATGCTGCTCATTTCCTCCAAAAAAAGCCAAGTTCTGTAATAGAACAAATTGGTCTAACATAAAAAGTATGGAAATTATTAATATAATCCAGAATATAATTAAGAAAATTCTCACCTTTCTTTTGTATATCTTAAGATTCTTAATTAAGCTCACTAGGCTTGTGTGCTGTGATGAGCAGTGTTTGAAAACAAGTCTGTTGCCATGTTTTGCAATACACAACTTCTATGCTATTTCAATTCTTATAGCAATCTTTCATTTGTATTCCATGCAGTTTTATCCTGATTTTTTTCTGTTCTACTTGCAAACAGTTTAAAGGATTTGAGCAAATTTTCTGCCATAATTAAACTTGTAATTGAAAAATAGTTCTCTTCAAGTAAATTGGTGAGATATGTCCTGTGCAGTTAAAGGGAATGAAGTAGTTCACTCTCAGATTATGATCTTTGTAGTCATATATATATATGACA
>VYZU01059653.1:36932-49172 GCA_013401355.1 Ceyx cyanopectus
CTGTTATTATTCTCATCTGTGTAAACCCTTGGGACAGAATTGGCTTAGGCAGAGAATGGGATTTGTTCTCATCCCTTTTGAAGTCCAAATTCTGTGATTTATTTCTTTTTATTTATTTATTATATTTTAATTTATTTTTTTTTTTTTTAATCTTGACCAGGTTGCCATCAAACTTTATGAAATATAAGTTCTAAACACCCTTCACTGCTACAGAACTGGAGAGAATTTGCAGGCAGCAGCAGAATAAAGCAATGCTGAAAATAGACTTTTTTTCCCCTAGAGAAAGGGAGTTCCCTGGCTTGACCAGCTACTAATTGGTACAAAGGTTTGTTTACACAGAGGACCTATTCCTAATTAGTTCCCTATGTGGGTGCTCTACTTGTGAAATTAGTGTTATGTTCTGATTTAATTTAATCTGCTTTTATAATGAATTGTTATAATTTGCAGTAAGGAACTTATTTTTAGAAAAAAAAAAAATCTGCACTGCACCACCCCCAGGCTTCAGAAGATAATTCCTCTTTAGGCAGCAATGAAGCACTCTAACTCATTTGAAATTAAATTAATACAAATCCATAATTAGATTGCAANTCACCTCCAGTTTTTTATTGTTTGCTTTTCTTATTATAGAACAATAACTGAGTTACTCTTCCCATGTAGTTTATTCCTTGACTCCACTGTTTTAAATAATTGCACTGTTATTATTCTCATCTGTGTAAACCCTTGGGACAGAATTGGCTTAGGCAGAGAATGGGATTTGTTCTCATCCCTTTTGAAGTCCAAATTCTGTGATTTATTTCTTTTTATTTATTTATTATATTTTAATTTATTTTTTTTTTTTTTAATCTTGACCAGGTTGCCATCAAACTTTATGAAATATAAGTTCTAAACACCCTTCACTGCTACAGAACTGGAGAGAATTTGCAGGCAGCAGCAGAATAAAGCAATGCTGAAAATAGACTTTTTTTCCCCTAGAGAAAGGGAGTTCCCTGGCTTGACCAGCTACTAATTGGTACAAAGGTTTGTTTACACAGAGGACCTATTCCTAATTAGTTCCCTATGTGGGTGCTCTACTTGTGAAATTAGTGTTATGTTCTGATTTAATTTAATCTGCTTTTATAATGAATTGTTATAATTTGCAGTAAGGAACTTATTTTTAGAAAAAAAAAAAATCTGCACTGCACCACCCCCAGGCTTCAGAAGATAATTCCTCTTTAGGCAGCAATGAAGCACTCTAACTCATTTGAAATTAAATTAATACAAATCCATAATTAGATTGCAACCATTTTTTAATCATACCTTTATAAATGTGGCTGCAGAAGCACAACCATGTGTTTTGCAAAGACAAAAGTTAATTCAGATGATTATAGATCTAAGAACTTGACCTCTGTTTTTCTGTAGTCATGAGGATAGTGAACCAGGATATTTGGGCAGAGTGTTTGTGGAGTTATTGGCATTGTTGAAGTTGCAGTAGAAATTCACTTCCAAGATTTTCTGCAGTAGGTGTCCCTGTAGATCCTTAGGAAGGACCTGATCTCCTTGTTTTTCTCTTAGTCTCCCCCCCAACACTTACAGGATGAAATTATCACTGTTAAACATTTAAAGCTCATTATTTATTTCAATAGTTTCAGAAGATTGGAAAATTCATTTCTGAATTTAGAACTGCTTTAATCAGATGTCTTTCAATGTAAATATGTTTTTAAATAAACACAGTTTTTATAATAAATTGCTACATGTTTTGAAAAAGTATTTGCATCTTCATTCTTATTTTCCAACATGATGCATAACAGTGAACATTTGTTTTCCTTTTTATGTACCAGTCTTAGCAGCAGCTCACTACAAAATCCAAATTAAACCTGTTCTGCAGAATTATATACTTAAAAATGTAGTTTTAAGTCCTTGATCATTTCAACACAGCAACATTTTTTAATGGTATTACTTCAAAGAAATGTCAGTGTTACAAATTTCACTTGGAAGAGAATAATTTCCATTTTCCATGGGTAGTTTCAAGCTAGAAAGTTTCAGAAAATTGAAAAAGGACAAATCACAGTGATCCCAAGTGTAATCTTGAATGTTTTTCATGACAGACGGACGTTGAATGTTTAGCATCACCTCTCTGGATTTCTGAATGTGAATTGGAAGCACTGTATTTCTAGGTAAGACATAATCAAGTGTTTGTGTTAAATAAGCCCTTTCTTTGATGCATGAATCTGAGAAAGTTGGAGTGCAATATGCTGGGCTTCACTTGTACAGAGTGTTTATGTCTTTGTTGAATGAGTCCAATGTTATCTGAGATTTTAAAATAATAACAGTTCAGTTGTCCTAAATGTTTATATTCCCTGAGAGTAACCACACCAGCAGCTCTGCCTGTGAGATTGAATTTCATGATCAGGTGCAGAGTTGTTTGATTAGCTTGTTGCCTTTCAAAGTGGTAATTCAGTTCTGCCTGCCCCTTCTCTTGCGTAAACTCCTGCCCTCAGCTGGGATGTGCTGCTACAGGCAATTTGTTGCTGAAAATCTATGGGATTGCAAAGAGTTTGTGGAGAATTAGTTTTCTGTCAGTTTAGACCTCTGCATCAACTCACTATGGACTCCAGCAAGTAACTGGTGTTGACTGGAAATCCATGCCAGTACTTGGAGCAACAGATTGTTTTATTGGCTTCAAACTTGTCACTTTCTCTCTGCTCCAAGAAAAGTTTTGATATCTGAGAAACATTGTGAGGATTGTCAACAGCTGCAGACTTCAGTAGCTGAATAAGCAGAAGGGGATAGAGATGAGCTAGAAAGTTTTGATCTGTAGATGTAATTACAAGAGAATTTGTCACTGAAGATTACCTTCTTTTTAGTAAAATACTAGAGGTCATGCCAAATTAGTATTATCTGCTGTGTAGATTACAGGGAACAGAGGGAGATGTCATTGTCACACTTCACATGTGGCTGAGCTGTGGTCAGCACTGCACCAGGGCTCCAAGTTTCAGGCACCATTTCTGGTAGTTCTGACCCAAACATGCTGGTGTTTGCCGACATTTGCTGGGAAAGATGACAGTGTCCCGGGTAGTTGCAGCATGTACCACTTAATATCTGAAAGGGAATAGTATCCTAGCTTATTGTGGAAGGTGAGGGTATGTGAGGTGGGAGTTCTCATCTGGTGGTTTCTCATAGAGATGGAAACCATGGAGTATCAAGAGGAATAATGTCAAATATAGGAATAGAAAAGAGGAAAAAGAAAAGACCCCTTAATTCAGCTGTCTCAGAGGCATCCAGCAAGCAATGCTGTGGGCAGATGTCCACAACAGCTTGGATTAGTTGCAGGTAAAACCCAAGCCTGACAGGGCAGCAGGCTGGCTGCCTTTCTGTCAGAGCAGATTCCAGCATCCAAGCGAATGCAGGGCCTCAGTCGCAGGCAGTCCCAGTAAAGGTGTTTGCTCAGCACGGGGGTGCTTGTTCCAAAGAGACAAATCTGACTGAAGAGGAGTTTGGAAGGTGCAGATGTTTGAAGTGAAGGCCTCAGAGGGTTCTGGCAAATGTGGCACCAGTTGAGAGACAGTGATGTTCCTGTTCCATTTCACTGCCTGGGGGAACAAACACAAGTGTGAGGGAGGAGGTGGTTTTTGGGGGTGGAAGGAAAGACTTCCTAGGATTGAAGGCTATAATCAAAGCTTTGACAATTTCTGCTATGTAGGAAATTATTCTCTACCTTGGAAACTAATGATGTGATACTTGGTAGGACTATATTCCTAACTTATTCTTAGTTGCCTGTGTTATTTTCTTTTTACACTTCATTTTCTCCTTTAAAAGCCCTTCCCAGAATTCTGTTTTTGTAGAGTTGTATGGAATTTAAAACATGAATTATGTATATGACATACCTATCAATTTTTATAAAGACAGCATTTCAACAACATTTTAAGGCCTGTTCTTTTCAAATGAAAAATTATCTTTTTCAACTGGAAAGGAGACTCTCAAAATTGAGTGCACTGCATGGGCTTATCCACCCTAGTCAGGAGGATTGAGGTAAGCTGAAGGGAGATGTTAGAGAGAGGACAAGTAGAGTGAAAAGGAAAAACAAAAGCAAAAATTGTCGTAATGGGGATGAGCAATCTTAACATGTTGGAAGAAATAGGAAGTTATGAGAAAGAAGAAGTGTAAAATGAGGAAATGGAGATTTGGTCAATTATGGATTCTTCTTAATGTAGAAATTAGGAAGTTATTAATAACATGTAGTTCATTGCTTTTATTAACTCCATTGATAACAAATAATAAACTGGTAAGAGCTACAACTGGCAGAAAAAATTTGTACTTTTCTTTTTTGTTTTTTCCTGATAAATTTTTGAAGTCCTAACTATTTGCTATTTGACACCCTTTACATATATTAAAACAAATTCATTTTTCTAACTCAAGACCTTAAATACTGCCTTTAATGACCTTTAAAGACTGACTCTTTCAGAACACCATGACAAAATATGGACTGTAGAAGCATCTACATTTTTTTTCTACAACAAAAGGTTCTGAAAATCAGGTCTTAATATGACAATGACAAGCCAATAATAATCCCTAAATACTAACTCAACAGAAACAATTCTTTGTGCTCACAGCTGTGAGTCTTTGAGCTGTGCTGAAAGTTACTACATTGTAAGGTTGGTTTTTTTATTATTTTCATTGTAAGTTTTTTCCATTTCTCTTACTGCAAAGAGAAAGACTACATCTTCTAGGCTGTTTTTAAAATGACTACTATCCCTTGGAACTGTTCTGAAAAGTAGAACATGAATACTGTTTTACAGAATTTGGATATTTATTTTTTTAAATAATATTAAGTATTTGTGTAACTGCAGAAGTGGGGTTTGTGTGTATATATACATGTTTATGGTTAGATATTAATGTTGGTTTTTAAATTACTTTAGGGAGCAGGAGAACATGGGGTGAGAGGAGAGTAAATTAGTTTTAATTTTCTATTTCCTGATTGTTTCTTCTTTTCCTAAGAATACATAGGAAAGTTTCTTAATTAAACAATATGATAGTAAACATAGCTTGAAAGATGAACTATGAAGATATTATTCAGTTCTGTGGATGGTAAGTATATTCATAAATTACTAACTGCTTGAGAAATATTAAGCATAATTTTCTACCAAAACAAGTAGGAGTTAGTAAGAGGAAGTTAGCAGTGCAGGGAGAGCAACATCAAACATTTAACCTAATTCAGCTAATAAAGTTGGATGCCTAGAGTACATTTGGAAAACCTCACTAACTGTATAAGGAGCCTGGATTGATGATTAGGTGCCAGAATTAAGGTCTAAAGCTCAATCTCTGGAGTGAATTTGTACTTCACAAACAAATGTGTCCTTAGGAATCACCTCAGGCCATGGTAATTTTTACTAACTTCTCATCTACCTTGATAAAATGAAGCTCAGTGTGGTCATAGAATTTCAGAATACATTTTAGACATTTTTAGGAAAAAAAAAAAAGCAAAGTTTAAAAACAAGATAATGTTTCACATCTGCAACTGTGCAATATTTGAGAGATAGTTCTGTGATTACAGAATGTCCTGTACAGGCATGTTCTGTACCATTGTGAGGAGCACCATGGAATGAAATTTTCAACACAGATTACTAGTTAATTAATTGCCAGGTGTTTTACAGGTCTAATGCATAAATACATTTCAGGAGGAAAGTGCTGTGGTAACTGTAGTTGGTTGCCAGATGTGTTCTCCCAAATGTGGGCACACTCAATCTGGAATTCAGTTTTTGGTCTACAGTGATAGACTGTGACTCAGAGCCTAAAATTAAAATGCTTTTCCTGAATTTCACCTCCTTAAAGGAGGACAGTTTTCCAGCAGGTGTTAATGATGAGATGTGTACTTATTTACAGCACTGAAACTTCATGGAGTCCTTGAAATTCAGGGTAGAATTTTTCATCAGTATCAAAAGACACAGACAGAGTCCTTTGATGTCTTCAGATACAGAGTCTAATTTTTCACCAATAGCAAAAAATAAGGCTTTGTATTTTTTTTTATATATAAAAAACTTTTTAAGATATGTTCTTTCATGAAAAAAGCCTTGCAGCTTTTGGGGTTTTTTGTTGTTTTTTTTCAATGTTCATCATCATTAACACAACTTGCTGATTTCCTTCCTCAGCTGCAGTTCTTCCTACACTCAGAGGTCAGAAAAGAGCAACATCAACAAGCCACACATCTGGCTGTCTCTCTTTCCAACTGGAACAAAGACACAATTTTTTTAATGGCTTTTTGAGTTAATTGTAAACAATTTGGTTTTGGAGTCGCTGACTTGCAGCAAATGTTTGTCGTATCGGATGTAGGGAACAAGGACTCTGTCCTAATGCAATTCCTCTGTGGCCAGTGAGGAGAAAAAAAACTCACTTAAAAACAAGAGGCTTGATCTTTGTAGCACTGAAGTATGCTCAGAATTTTGAGTGTATATATGGAATATTTCACAAGCTTAAAATACATGCTTTGACAAAGCAGAGATGGGAATAGTTATCTCATTTTCCTATACTCTTGTATGCAGTAATACTGATTTTTCCCCCTTTATTTTCAGTACCTGTTTATGTATGAACAAATTGACAGTAATACCAGAGACACTCAATTGGAATAGGGAGGGGGAAAACCACTCCAAAATGAGAGTTCTGTTGCAATGGTTTTTTTCCAGTAAACATTTCTAAAAAACATGTATTTACAGTCATGAATCCTTAAGTAAAACTAATCCTTAAATAATTAGTGTAATGTAGTACTTTTGTTACTTTCCTAATTATTCTGGTTATTTTAATACCCTCCAGCATCAGATAGCATCAGTTTATATAATCTATTAGATTTACTTTTTATTTAGAAGTGTTTTATCTAAAGTAAAGTAAACATCTAGTGTGACTTTTGGTACTTTCACATTTCACAACAGGAAATACTAGAAATGTTGATGTTCAGCTCTTCTGAAACACCAGCTGCTTTAAAAATACCTTATTATACCTTTATGAGTGTAATTTGAGCATAATATTCTGATATTTTGGTTGCTCTAATATGTCTATCATGATTTTATCTATCACGTTTTAGTTCTAACTTGACCATTGTGCTAAATACAAGTATCTTGATGTGAAAAGTCCATTGGTAATGCTGCTTTCCTGATACATTTGACTGGAACGATGCCTAAATTCCTGACAAACCTGAATAAAATTAATCACCCAAAGAAAATGTTTTCCATCCATCTGTTTGTAGGAAGTAAAATGCACTGTACTGGGAATACTTTTTGTCAGATATAGGTGTTTGAGTTGATAATGCCACTTAGTGGATAACAGCCTTAACTGCAGCCTGTTTTCAAATGCAGGCAGCTAGCTTGGTCTGTGTTGGTGTTTCCACCTGGCAGGAATATGATGCTTACAGTATGTTTTCAAAGAACGTTTTTAATATCAATTTCATTCTAGGAATTTTATGATTGCCAGTGCAGTTTCTGGATGGAGTGTGAGACCCCACCTGGAATACTGTGTCCAGTTTTGGGCACCCCAGTTCAAGAAGGACAGAGATTTACTGGAGAGAGTCCAGTGCAGGGCACCAAGATGCTGAAGGGAGTGGAGATCTCCCTGCTGAGGAGAGGCTGAGAGAGCTGGGGTTTTTTAGCCTGGAGGAGACTGAGGGGGGAGCTCATCAGTGTCTATCAATATGTTCAGGGTGAGTGTAGGGAGGATGGAGCCAGACTCTGCTCAGTGTCATCCAGTGACAGGACAAGAGGCAATGGGAGTCAGTTGGAGCACAAGAGGTTGAGGGGAAACACAAGGAAAAACTTGTTCCCAGTGAGGGTGGCAGAGCCTGGCAGGGGCTGCCCAGGGAGGTTGTGGAGTCTCCTGCTCTGGAGACATTCCTTACCTGCCTGGCTGTGTTCCTGGGTGACTTGGTCTAGGTGCCCCTGCTCTGGCAGGGGGGTTGGACTAGATGATCTTCTAGCTCCCTTCCAACCCCTGACATTCTGTGATTCCCATGTGACTCCTTGTTAAAAGGGAGCTTCAGCGTTCTTTGTAGCCACCCCTGGAGCATTTTGGAGAGTGGTGATAAGGTCTCCCTAAGACTTCTTTTCTCAAGGCTGGACAAATGCACTTCTTTCAGCCTGTCCTCATGTAGCAGCTTCTCAGTTCTCCCCTTCCTGTGCCTGGACCCTCTCCAGCTTGCCCACATCTTCTTGCTAGGGTGGGTCCGCTGTGCTTGGCATAAAAGTGGAGAGTGTTTCGGAGCAGGTTTCTTGCCGGGGGGGGTTATGCTGGGCCGGTTGTGGTTGTGCCGGGGGTGGTTGTGCGGGGGGTGGTTGTGGTTGTTCCGGCAGCAGAGGGCGCCCCGGGCCCGCGCACCGCCCGCCCGGCCCCGGCCGTGGCCCCGGGGTGAGCGCAGGTCTGTGGCTGAGCCGCGGGTTTTCCATGTCTCCTCCGCAGGAAATCCACCCAGCAGCATTGCGTTGTTGTCAAAACAACTGTACAATGTCCACTTTTGTGCGTGTGTTTAGCTTCGCTCACGTGTTGGAACAATGCTCGTGTTTTCTTTGTATAATGGGCCCCTATAGGTCTGAGCATCCTCTGATGGGGAAGGGATCATGCAGCAAAGTAGGAATGAGATCTAAAGTGCATCCATTTTATTATTTAATAAAAGGCTAGTGTGCAAATTTAACTTCTGAGTTAGGAATAGCACCCACTATTGATTTTAATTAATGACTGTGGAGCCCGTCAGGGTCAGTATGTTATTTTAATTTGCTTTTAGACTTAAATTAAATTTAATTTCGAATCAAAAGCTTGGTTTTAATTCAGCACCTTCTTCCTTTTTTTCCACTGTAGGCAAATAGCAGAGTTGCTAATACACCACGAAATACTGCAGTGTTTTTTAGCTGCTCAAAGTTGGGGCAAAAAAAAACTTTTGGCTTTCTGTGTATGTAAAACATTACTTGAAAATTGATGCACTTTTTAAAGGATTAGGCACAATTAAGAATGTTTGTATCATTAAGTCTGCCAATGTTAACTGAGTTTTCAAGACAGACTGTTTTGCAGAAAAATGCTATGGACTAAATCTGCCCCTGTACATTTTAATGAATTGAATGTTTGACATAAAAGAATAGGAGTTAATAATGTCAGAAGGGATTAAAAAATTACACAAAGCTAATAAAGAAAAAAATAAGGAAGAATTTTATTGGAATTGATACTTTTCTGTAGTGTTTCTGAAGAAAATCTGTTCTGTTCTATATTTGGTAACCACCTCCCTTAACTTGACCATGAGAGCAACATTCAAAAAATTCTGGAGTTCAGGAACTCACTTTCTTTATCTTTGATTTATAGTCAAATATAATTATTCTTTATTTTTTTCCTCAGTCTTTCTGCTTAGCAGTCCATCTGCATTTGTAGGATTGATTTTTAAATTTTGCTTATTTTTTTAAAAATCTTGAATGGAATGTATAACATCTGTATTTACTGCATTTCTTTGGATAGCATCTCCAGTTCATCAACATGATTTTGAATTATGATCCTCTTTTCCAGAACACTTTAATTCCCTTCTAGCTTAATGCATACGTTAAAAGGGTATTTTGTTCTTCTGCCACTAATTAAAAGTATTGATCAAAACCAAATCTATACAGCAGATCCCAGATACTGTTTAAAAATACCCTCCTCATTTTTGCCAAGAAACCAGACAGCTACTTTTTCAGATTCTCAGTGTTGCAACAAATTTATGCTACTGAACTCTATTTACTCTTATACAAATCCATGGTTAATGAACCCTTCTGAAGCTTCTTGCCCAGTTCTGTTATTCATGTGCCTCCATACTTAGCAAAACATTTTTTACCACCTTCTTGGGCTTGGGTGGTATCTAAAGCTACTTCACTGGGATAATAACTGTTCTTTCCTCCTTTACCTTCACCCAGAGACACATGGAAAGTTTTCTTCTTCTGAAATATTACATTTAAAAAACAAAGAAATCAAACAAACAAAATATTATCTTCCAGTCTATTTACAGTGGGGTTTTTGAATATTTTTCTCCTAGTAGAACTCCATTTCCATCCACAGCATCATAACACAAATCAATTTTTTTTGTGTGTAATGTGATATTAAATGAGACAGCTATTATGCAAGCTGAAATATTTCAAGCTATTTTTGAATATTTTTGAAATATTTTGAATATTTTCAAAATATTTCAAAAATAGCAACTAATCCCTACAGAGATCTGTGTTTCTTCTTTAATTCCTCAATCTTGAGCTAGTGATGCACAGTCAGCCACAGCTGTCTTGACTGAGATGAGATGTGCAGTTTTGGCATTTGTGTAATAAAAACAGCAGTAAAATAAAGAACAAAGTTAACGTGCAAAGACATTATCATCTGGCACAAGAAATACCTTGAAAATAAAATTATTCTGAGGAAAATCTTTACCATAGTTGCATGAAGAGCTAGGATATGAGAGTTTTCATCTTGAGGTGATTTTTTTCTCTTACTTGCACTGGATTTTCTGTGAGTATTGTACAAAATACTCTGTATGGCATAGTCAGAATAATAACTGGCTGTTATTATCATGCAGAAAGGAGCAGCAACTGTTTGGGGTTTTTTTTCTGTTTTTGGTTTTTCACTGGGGAGTCCTGTTTCTGATCCTGTATCTGAGAATGTCTGTGATCAAGAACAGATTTTTCACTTCTTATATCCAAAACCAGATACCTTTTCAAATTATCAAATCCTTAGATTTCAGAAATGGAGTGTGCTTATTCTAAGGTGGTTTATTTCCTTTTTCATTATGTTTTTGGTGAGAGAAGACCAGAACACTGTCAGCAGAAGAGGATGATATGGCTGTTGTTTCTCTTTGAAAGAAGTCAGACTCCAGCAGGGTAAAAACTGAAGTGGTTTTGTTTTGAAGGAGGAAACACTTGAACTAGCCCAACCTGTTTTATTTCAGTTAAAGGCATCTGTCTCCTGTTCAGCAAACATGAGTATCCTGCTTTGCTTCCCCAACAGCCTCAATTGATAGAGCCTGTTCTGTACAGGGAAATTCTGTCCCTGTTTTGCCCGTGAGCATCTCTATTCAAACCAGGTTAGTGCACTTACTGCACACCCAGGTGGAAGGATCAAAGCAGAGCAGTGTTTTCTTCATTTCAGATATAATTTCATTCCAATTACTTAATTGGCTTTCATTCTGCAGTTTGGGTTGGGATTTGTGTGTGGTTGGTTGGTTGGTTGGGGTTTTTTTTTCGTGATGACCTATGAATCAGAATCCAGATATTTTGGTTGCCTGGTTTTCATCCTTTCATGATGGTTTTACAGGCATTATGCACTTTGAAAATATATAGGAGTTCTGTTCAAACTGTGTTTCAGGTGTGAGGATTGGCACAGAGAAAAATCCCCCCCCCTTAAGTTAGAAGTTCACCTGAGGTAATTTTTTTTTTTAACCTTTTGATTTTAATGAAACCACAAGCCAAGCTCTTTAATCCTCGGGGCTACAGGTAATAATATTGTTGGCCAACTCTTTTAACATTTTACAATTAATGAAAAATGTATTTGTCATTGCAAACCATTTATTAACTCCCTTTGACTTGCCTCACATTCTCTTTTTTTTTAGGTTTTAATTGTGTCCTGCAATCTGCCTATCAGTTAACAGCAAAAGCTCCTGGCTTCAAGTGTTGCTTATCTAGGAATTGCAATAAAATAATTGTTCAAAGCAGGCATGATTCTTTTAACTTGGGTTACTTTCACTTTGAGCAACTCTTTTATTTCACTTCTCACTTCTTCACATCTGTTTTTTGGGTTTGAGTTTGCTTGGGAATTTTTTGGTTTTGTTTCACCTGCATAAGGAATGTGTGGCACTGGTTTTTCTTCACTTCTTGCTGTATCTTGTTATGTTACTTATGTTATGAAAATCTTATAAAGAACAGTATTTAGAGGCCAACATTGGGGATCTTTTTTTCCTGAAAAGTTTTTTATATATATAGCTAACCCCCTGAAAAGAACCTGGGTTTTTTTCCTTAATCTGTGGCTTGCTAGAAAATACTGTCAGAACTTCACTGTGAAATACCTTTTTTTTTTTGCAATTAGCACATCAAACACAAATGTACAATTATTTTTACATATTTGCTTCTTAGTATAACAATACAGTCTGATGCTTCTTGCTGAAACAAAGTTAATAGAAGAATAATACCACTTTTCAAAGCTAACATCTGTATAACTGAGAGTATTAGACATCAGTTGTTAGATTTAATTTCTACATTTATATAGATTTATATAGATATTTTCTAGATT
>VYZU01059654.1:0-15739 GCA_013401355.1 Ceyx cyanopectus
TTTTTTTTTTCATTTGCATCAGTGCTTCTATCTTGGAGATGTTCACTGAAGTCTAAATATTTCAAGAAAACAAATATCCCCGTTCTGAGGGATTTATTTTTTTTTTTATATTCTCCTTGGTTATTTTGTCTGGATGTGAATATATAAAGTTGTGTATATTCACATCTGTATGTATGACACATGCTTCTGTTATTGCTGCTTGAATAAGTCTGTCTGGAGTTGGGTTTCTTTTGCTTTGGAGTTTAGGATTTGGTTTTTGAGCTCCTTATTTTGCTTCTCTCAATCAAAGACTGCTCCTCCCGCCACATGTCTCTGCCTGCTGCAGTGTTCGCTTTCTTTTCAACCCAGAGCTCTGATGAAATATTTGTTTGGGTTTTGGTTTGTTGGTTGTTTTTTTTTCATTCCAATCAGTTGTGAAAGGTTTTCGCACCTACCAGCCTTGTTTACCTCCTTCCTCCCCTCGAGTTCACCTTGCCCGGCCTCGTGTCTGTCGGTCTAATATTTTGATTTCCCTGTTTCAACTTTGTAGCAGATGTTGTTCAGTCTCATGGTGCCGTCTTCATGGAAAGCCCGTCCCTGTCCACCCCCATTTCAGCCCCTCAGTTCAGGGGCTTCCGGAGAGCCAGTGAGATCAGCATTGCCAGCCAGGTCTCAGGAATGGCAGACAGTTACACTGCTTCCAACATAGCCAACAGTAAGTGTTCCTCCCCGCTCTCAGCACCACGCACCGGGCCGGAGCCACGCAGCTTCTGTCTGTCCTCTCTGTCCGTCCGTCCGTCTGTCTGTCTGGGGTTCTGCTTTCCATTCAGAACAAAACAAAAAAAAGCTGGAATTATTCCACCCTGCTCTGGTTTTGCTGTAGCCGGGGCGATGGGTTGTCTGGAGGAATAGGTGAGCTGTTTGATTAGAACACCCTGGGGGGGAGGCCACCGCTGGGTCGTGTGTGTTGACCTGTTCTGGTGAGAAACGGTGCCAAAAATATATGAATATTATTATAATAATTGATAACTCTGAGGTGCTGCACACGACGAGGGTTCATCCCAAGGGGTGTTTCTGTGCTGCTGTTGATAAGGTTGTTCCAAACTGGGTTGCTAACGAAGGCTGTGCCCTGGTGCACGTCACTCAAATGTGGTCCTCAAAAATGAGGCAGAGGAAGCCCCTCCAGGATGCTGAAAGGGAAGAACAGGTTTGGGATATTTATTTATGACTTTGCATTAGAAATTCAGCTTGTCTGTAGCCTGCAGGGCAGCTCGGAGTCAGCCACTTATGACCCCGTGGCCCAGAGCTTAATGAAGAGTAAAAGGGATTTTTAATTTATTGTTTTTTCCCAAGACCTGTCTAACTTCCCAGCTGATACAGTGGAGAACAGTGGCCTTTGTTGTTGGGTCGCCCCCTTCCTTTCAGCTGAGGTGTGAGATTAACAGCCTGTGTCCTCAGGGACCTCTGATAACTCAGACTGAAAAAAGCTGAAAACCAAACAAGTTGTAAAAAATCCACCAGAAAAGCACAAAGCCAAACAAGAGAACAAAACCAACCTAACAAGACAGCCCCATAAAAAGACCTTCAGCCCAAAGCCTTAGCTGAGAAGGTGGCAAAAATTTAGAGATCTTCCTGGTGCATTCAAGTGCACTATGCAATTAACTTCGGAGGTTAATTACGCTCCCCAGGGCAGCTGTTAGCTGCTGGAGGTCTGTGGGAGCTGGTCAGGGTCTGCTGTAAGTTCTTGCCTGGATTGAGGCAGCACTGAGCAGCAGCTCTGACCTACCCCTGCTNAAGAGGCCCCGGCGTGGGCTGACCCCAGGGGCTGTCACAGCCTCTTCTCTCACCTCCCAAGGGCCAACGTGCCTTTGAGCCCCAGCTCTGGCTTTGCAGGCCCTGCACTCGGCCCATGAGGCTTGGCCGTGCCCGTCCTGGAGGAAGTCCAGAGGGACACCACAAAACCATGGCTGGCTCCCTCCCTCCCTCCCAGGAGTCCTCCCTGGGCTGCATTTTCCCTTGTGCTGTGAATTTCTGGAGGATGAACCCAGTGTTGCCTGTGTGTGCCATAATAATACCTGTGATTTCTGCTTTCTTTTTTTTTTTTTTTTTTTTTCCTTTTAGAAACCAAACACCACCTTAATCATTGTAGGGGGTTTAGCCTTCTGTCCCAACTTGCCCTGCCCCACAAATCCCCTACCCAAACCTCATCCAAGAGACATAGGCACCATAAACATGAAATCCCTGCAAAGGGAAGAAAGCTGAAAGGGCCCCGGAGTCAGGCTGCAGACTGTGCTCTTCGGATACCCGACCTGGACATCAAGACAGGTACTCTGGAGAGATCTGCTGCAGTTGACTTCCACTCTCATGCAGTAGTCACAGAACTTCACGACAAATCTCTGTGCTTTCACTGAGGCACTTACCATTTCTTGCATTTTAACAAGTATTTCTGTTACTTTGCTCGGAAGATCAATCCTAACCCAGCTAACAACTTGGCAAGAGCAGGAGTTCTTCTGGGCAGAGCGGTGGGAACAGTGCTTCTGTCTCCACCACTGTCTTTGTGAGCATGGAAGAGTAAATCCTGCCTGCTTCCTACATGGAATCTGAAATTACCCAAGCTGGGGACTTGCATGAGAAAGGAAAAGTTGGGACATGACCAGGAGCTGCCAATTTGGAAGACAGAGAGTCATAAATGGCTGCAAGGAGGTGCCTGTGTGCTCTGGAAAAGCCACGTTGAGTCTTGAACACCCTTCCCCTCCTTCCTGTGGCTCTTCAGAAAAGCATAGGCTGTTAGGACAGGGGTGATCTGGGCATGCTAGGCCATGGGGATGAGCTGAGGCCATATCCCTCTGTATGTGCTATGGTGAGAGCTCTGTGTAGGCCTCTGGAACAAGCTGGTGGGTCAGTCTTTTCAGTTCAGTATCTCTGCTCATCACTAGATATATTGCCCTTAACAAGAAGAGTGTGTTGGATCATACCTTACACCTGGCAGCTTTCCTGGAACTCCATGAAATGGGAACACTGTCACGGAGGAAAAACAACCTCGAGAAAGCTCTTGTCAAAGCCCCAGCCTGCAACCTGCATGCAAACTCAGCTCCTCCTGTTGCTTTCTTGATCTGATCCATCTTCTCTTTCTGTGGCTGCTTTTCCGGGCCAGAACGCGCGGGAATGAGGACTCCTCACTTCTGGGGAAGCAGCCCACACCTTGGGGCTGAGGTTTTGGACTGGGATGTGGCCATTGCTAGGGGGTCAGAAGGGATGGGTGTGTGGGCAGTGCTGTGTGGTGGGGTCCTGTGGGTGTACAGTGGCTGTTGGACACTCGTGTGAGAGTCGTTCTCTCCCAGGGGGAGAAGCTCCTTTGCATTGTCTGTAACCTTCCCCCCAGAATCCCAGTATATTTTTCAGTTTCCCATGCAACAAACTCCTGGAGCTCCTGGATACTTCCTGGTTGGCCACTGTGTCCCTGGTAGCCTGAGAAGTCAACAAGGACTTGTTGGGGACACCAAGCCCTCCAGCACATGCCATATACCCTGCTTGTGGTGCTTTTTAGCATCTCAGGTGGGCTCCCCATCTTCATATCCTCTAGCACAGCCAGTATCTGGATGCTATTCATTGGAGAAGGCTGAGCAGGAGTTGGGAGCAAGGGCTAGTGATGGGCTGGGCCTGTACTGTGGTGGGCAGAGCATGCCCATCCTCACTCCCACAGCTCCAGGGAGAGGTGTTGGTCGTATGTTTTGGCACGTGGGTTCCCAGGCTCATCACACACGAGCTTTGGACCCCTTCCCTGGCATCTGTACTAAGGGCCAGTGAACACCTGCCTGCTTGTGCCACCGTATTTGCTTAAACCAAGGAGAGCTCAAGTGCTGGTGCCCTGGTGTGTTCCTCCCTGGCTTTGAGCAACCCCTGAGCCCCGGGGCGGTTGTTCCCTCTCAGCAGCACGACCAGGCTGGTGCCCGGAGGCTGTGCTCGCACGGGGACCCTCTTTGTCTGAACGAGTCTTTTGCTTCCAGTTGCTGCCAAGTGGTGGGGAACCAAAAGGATCGACTACGCTCTGTACTGCCCCGACGCGCTGACCGCCTTCCCCACCGTGGCCCTGCCACACCTCTTCCACGCCAGCTACTGGGAGTCCACGGATGTTGTCTCCTTCCTGCTCAGACAGGTACAGCCCCAGGCATCCCCCCTGCCCCAGTCTTCCTTGGGCTGAAAAATCAGTCATAGAGTCATAGAATGGCGGGGGTTGGAAGGGAGCCCTGGAGATCGAATCCAACCCCCCTGCCAGAGCAGGGTCACCCAGGGTAGGTCACACAGGAACAGATCCAGGTGGGTTTGGAAAGTCTCTCGTACTTGAGGCTCTCAAGTTTGAGGTGATTTGTTTTGTTTTGCTTTTTCCAGTGCCCTTCCATAACTCTCATTGACATGTAGTCAGTAAAAATACCCTTTGCCACTGTGGATCTGTTTTCTTCTCCATTCCTGTGTTGTTGGCAGAGCTGCACACACACAGACTTCACGTGTGCTGTGCCCTCTGCTTAGGTTGGGTCTGGGTTTGGTTCAGGTAGGCACAGGGGAGCCACAGAGTGAGCCCAGGGCTGTTCTCTATCTGGTCACAGTGGCAAAAGTCGTTGTCATTTGTTGTTTGAAGGGAGCTCTTCTCAGCCTGTGCAAGGTTGGATCTCAGGTCTGAGACTTAAAGGAAACTTCTCGATCTAAAAAGAAAAAACAGCCCCAAATACAATAAAACCAAAGGAGAAGTTTTGTGTGAATTTGGGATGAGTTGATGGGCAGAGTCTGGTTCTCTGTTTTGGATTTCTAAGTTATTCTGGTCTCCTCTAGGAACTCAGACCATTGTCACCACACTGGGGCTTAGTGCTGGTTCCTCCAGTACAAAGCAATTCTCCTAGGGCTAGGTAAATGGGGATTGCTGGTGTCTGACATCTCGGATTCTATCAACCTACATTTGGCATTAGATTTAAATTTACTGTTTAAAATGTGTTTTTCCCTAAAATAAATATTTTTCCTTCAGTCCCCCAGGGATGAGGGGGAGTTATTTGCCTTACAAATTATGAAGGCCCCAAGGAATGGTACTTAGAGCATGGAACTGGGAAAAAAAAACAAGCCTAAAAGCAACTCTGTGGATTGTGTTGCCCACATCGGCGCTCGGGTTTGCTTTGTGTTAGCTCAGCTGCTAAGCTGTCCCCTCTCTCTCCCAACCTCCTCGACTGCAGCTCTCAATTATTTATGACTCTGTTGGCAAACTTTCTTTCAGTGCTGTCTTCCAAATAGTGTGGAAACCATAAACAGCAGAGATGTCAATGCTGGTGGCAGCTGAGCAGTAGCAATAATCCAGTGAGACCCTGTCTTCCTGGGCTGTGTCTGGCCCAGTGAGACAGCTGTGTGCTCACACAGACCTACCTGGATCAGGTGCTGCAAATCCCAGCCCCACATAGAGCTCAGCCTAACAGGGCTGAAGAGAGAGACCTGGAATTGTGCAAGAGTGGGAACAGTCACAAAGTGTTGTACACAAAACCCTCAAGAAATAGCCAGTGACTCAGGAGTCAGCCTGAACCTGGGTCTGCAGCACAGTGTGGTGCTGCTGCTTCCTATCCTGTGGCTGGAGGTTCCTCTCTGTGCATTCTTAGCCTGCTGGTGGGTGCCCCCATTGACTGGTACCCCCCTTTCCCCAGTGCCTGTCTCTGCTCACTTGTCTCTGACTTGAGACCAGTGTTTTTCTCATCCCCTGTCTTCTTGCTGTCCTTCCAGAGCACCATGCCACTTCTTCCCCTAATAAGGACTTGTTTCTAATCACGTATAAATTTTTGTCCAAAGATGACTTTCAGAAGTAAGCTGTTTGAATAGTTTTAGCCTCTAAAGATCAAATCATGTTAAAACAAGTCCAAATAGGACCCGAAATAGATTCCCAATTTAAATGATTTTTGGTAAGACTTGTTATTTTGTTTACCTTGGACTTCCATGAACTCCCTCATGAGCAAGCTCATCCTCCCTGGGGTCCTTTTTCCATTTCTCTGGAAGAAAAACAGCTTCAGCTCTGCAAAGTGAGCTTGCCAGTGCCAGACCAGTACAGCCTGGGTCAGCTGGAGGGCTGCTGACCACATAGGATCTGTTCAGGACCTTGTAAAAGAGCCCACATTTAAGAGGCTTCTTAATTTTTGATGGGATGGGGTCACTAAGGACTACTGCTGATTTCAGAGTTCTCTGTTCGGGGTCATCTCCCAGTCTCACAGCAATCTTTGAGATGTCCCCTCACCTTTGCTTGTTATTCTTCCTTTTTCCTTTCAGAGCTTAATCTCAATCTAGGTAGGATCCCTACCCTCTCCCCAGGTTCCTGCTTCTCCATCTCTGCCCATGCCCTGGTGACAGGCAGGAACTACCCCCACAGGCTGGCTGGTGGACATCACCTTGCCCCATCTCTGATCCTCATGCTGGTTCAGTGACATCCCACCAGCACAAAGTCCTTGAGCCCTGTCAACCTTGGAGAGGAGATCAGGATGGACAGACACCCTGGGCTGTGCCTCACGTGGCTGAGCCAGATCCCTGCTTGTCTCTGCTGGGGTCAAGCCAATGAAAGAAGCAAAAACCATGGGACAGGGACAGTCCAAAATGCATTTAAGTAGGCATAAGAACTGAGCTGAAGGAACATCATCTGTTGGCATGAGGTTGTTCTGGATTCGTTAAGGGAATGGTAGAAGACTCTTGTTCAAAGGAGGGGACTAGTCCCTTGCAGACTGAGGAGTGCCTGGAGGAAGAGCAGATATCTAAGTGCAGAGCTCGTCCTGCTGGGTTTGACTCAGTTTTGTACCTCCTAATGATCTGAACCTGTGTCCCAGCCAGGATTAAGTCAGTGCTGGCACAGGCTTTGCTAGTTCAGAAGAGATCACTTGTCCTTGCAATTAAAGGAGCAGCCTGTAAGATCTTCAAGGGGAGAAGCCAAACACCCAGCAGGCAAACTCAAGCCACCTTTGTCAAGAAAGTAACCTCACCTGAGGCTGGATTGGGAGTAGGAGATGAGAACAGCATGGACAGGGCAGGGTGGGGGTGTCACTGTGTGAGTGGCTGACAGTTTGATGAGACCTGTTGTCCTGCAGGTGATGAGACACGAGAACTCGAGTGTTCTGGAGCTGGATGGGAAGGAGGTGTCTGTCTTCACCCCCTCCAAGCCCCGTGAGAAGTGGCTCCGCAAGAGGACACACGTGAAGCTGCGGGTAAGAGGGGTGTGGGGCTGTCTCCGTGGCAGGAGGGGGTGCTGGTGGGGTTGTGGCACTGGAAGCAGCCCGTGTGGGCACAGCCACAGCAGGGATGGGGGATCACGTTGGGCTGTTCATACTTACAGTGATTTTTCTAGTACCTGTGTAGCTGTGAAAGAGCAACCCACCAGATCTGCACCAGCAAGGCCTCCTTTTGGCCCTGAGGCTGCAGAAACTCCAGAAAACATTGGCAGTGGGGCAAGGAGGGAGACAGGACAACTTTCAAAGTCCAATAATGCAAGTCCTCTGCTCAGTAAATGCCCTTTACTCCCAGTAAACATCTCCAATTCCCACAAGAGGACAGTTTTCTTTTAGAGCTGAATTAATGTCAGCAAATTTCTCTGGCAGCTGTTTGTATTGCCTCTTAAATCCGAAGTGGAAGAATTAATGGATGGTGTCAGAATTGCACGTGCAAACTGCTGGTGAAAATGGCTTTTTTTTTCCACCCCATGGATGCAGGGCACAGAGTCTGACCTCTGCCACCGGTCGAATTCTTCCCTAAAGCTGAGATCTGTGGGTGGAGGGAGGAAGGGGGTGCAATGGCACAGAGAAACTCATGCTCCAGCTTGTCCAGTTTGATTTGGTATTTCCCTGTGAGACCGTATGTTGCTGACAAATTTTTTCTTCCTTTTTCATTAATTTTACTCTCCCTTTTTCTCATAACTCGTGCAGAATGTTACAGCCAACCACAGGATAAATGACACCATTGCTAATGAAGATGGGCCCCAGACCTTAACGGGAAGGTTTATGTATGGCCCGTTGGATATGGTCACGCTCACGGGAGAAAAGGTACCCTGGGGGCTGAGCACCACGGGGTGCAAAATGTGCGGGGTGGGAACAGAGGTGCTGCTGGTCGGTGCTCCCTTGGTCTCAGTAGGGTTTACTGCCCTTGAATCTTGGCCAGGTGCCCCTGCTCAGGTTTTTGTGGTTCCTCCTACCAGGAACAGCATTCATCACTGAAGTCACCACCACCAAAGCCAAGTTTCATTCCAGCATCCCAATGTTTGGGTGCTTCTTGGCTCAGATCTGGAAGTGCAGAGGGTAGAAGCAGAACCCTGCTGCTGTCCAAAGGGTGGAAGATCCCCTGTTCTGCTTGCCTGTGTCTTTAATGCTGTTGTTGACCCAGCCTTCCTGTCTTCCCAGGTGGACATTCACATCATGACCCAGCCACCCTCAGGGGAGTGGGTTTACTTTGACACAGAGATCAGCAACAGCAGCGGCAGGATTTCCTACGTCATCCCTGAGAACCGGCGCCTGGGTATCGGGGTGTACCCTGTCAAGATGGTGGTCAGGTGAGGTCCCCTGGGGTTTAGTTTGCAAGAGGAACAAAGGAGGAATGTCCCTGTAGAATATGGCCCTTATGGGGCAGCTCTGCTTGGTGGGTGGGGTCAGAACGTGGTTTGCCAGTGAGAGGGACAAAGTCATTTATGCTCTGCAGCTGTAAGAGGAAGATCCACTTCTGTTCTGACTCCTGAATCATCAACAGCCCGGTGACTGAGCTTCCATGGCAGGAGGTGGCCCTCTGCTCCCCAGACAGGTCCACCTCTGCCTCATGGCCACCTCCAAAAAGACCGCAGGCTTGTCCTTGAGAGACAGGACTTTGTACTCTTGGTAATTCACAGCTAGGCTCCAGCTCAGCTCTAGTTGCTGGTGTTGAGCTTTGGAAGGAGAAGGAAGGGAGCATCTTCTCACTAGTGAACCTAGCAGTGGTTTACTGGGGTTATTTCTTTGAGTCACTGACACCAGGGCTCTCCAGAGCACTATTTCCATCTCTGCTTTAACACAGAGACCCTCATGCAGCGCCCATCGCTGCTGTAACCGAGGGTGGCATCACCACCAGAGCATTTGGGTGCTGCCTTGGGCTTGTGGCGCACCGCAGGACTCGGTGAGACCTCCTGGACAGCTTAATGCCTCTAACACCCTCATCCCTCTCAGGGGCGACCACACATACGCAGACAGCTACATCACGGTGCTGCCGAAGGGGACGGAGTTCGTGGTGTTCAGCATCGACGGCTCCTTCGCAGCCAGCGTATCCATCATGGGCAGCGACCCCAAAGTCCGCGCCGGAGCGGTCGATGTCGTAAGGTCAGCGCCGGGGCCCGGTGCGTTCTGTGCCGGCGTCGCTCTGGCTCCGCGATCCGTTGACTCGTGTCTTTCTTTCCAGGCACTGGCAAGACCTCGGCTACCTCATTATCTACGTCACAGGCCGCCCCGACATGCAGAAGCAGAGGGTGGTGGCGTGGCTCGCACAGCACAACTTCCCCCATGGGATCGTCTCCTTCTGCGATGGGCTCGTCCATGACCCGCTGCGGCACAAGGCCAACTTCCTCAAGTCCCTCATCACGGACGTAAGCCTGGGGCTGCTGGAAGAACCAGCGTGGGTTTCATAGAATCATAGAATGGTAGGGGTTGGAAGGGACCTATGGAGATCATTTGAGTCCAACCACAGAGCGGGGAGGAGGAATTTCTTCACTGTGAGGGTGATGAAGCCTGGGAACATGCTGCCCAGAGAGGTTGAGGAGTCTCCTTCTCCAGAGACTTTTAAAATCCAGCTGGATTCATTTCTGAGCACCATGCCCTGGGTGATCCTGCTCCGGCCAGCCTGTGCTCCCTGCTCAGAGCAGGACAGAGAAATCCCTGAAGATTTCTTATGCCTGTCCCTCCTCCCTCTGCCCAGCAGAGTTAAGCAGCGGCGTGGGGAGCAGCAGCTCTGTTGGTGGGGGGGACACGCTCCCCACTTACACTCACTGCAAGGGGGGGTTGCAAACCCCTCCTCACCCCAGTCACAAGCAGGTGGAGAAGCGTGCAGCCTTCCTGCCCCTGACAGACATCAAGGTGAGGCTGGGGATCAGCAAGCAGAGCTCTGCTTTCCTCTTGCTGTTCCTCCTCTTGTTCCGGCCTGTAAACATCCCCAGCTCTGTTAATTGGCGCTTTGCACAGCGGTGCATTATCCAGCTGGGAACTTACATAAGTTATTGACATGAGATTCCCACAAATGCTCTTTAAAACAGGAAAAAAAAAAAACCCAAACAACAAAACCACAAAAAACTCAACCCCACGAGCCAGCCCTGCCTGCTGAGCAGCACGGAGCAGCCGTATGTTCTGACCACGTGTTGCTTTCTCTCCCCGCAGCTCCACATGAGGATCCATGCGGCATATGGATCTACCAAGGACATCTCTGTCTACAGCTCCATCAGCCTCCCGCCCACGCACATCTACATTGTTGGCCGACCCACCAAGAAGCTGCAGAGCCAGTGTCAGGTAGGAACCAGCTCTTCTGAGCCCTGGAGGCACTGCCACGGGCCTCAAAGGGTGATAAGAATTTGTCATCTTAAGATTGATGACTGAGCTAGTGTTTGCCAAGAGGACAGGAATGGTTCAACATACCAGGACCCATCACATCTGGTCTGAGTGGTTCCATGTCTTGTATATCACCCCAGAGAACCTGGCGCAGCAAACGCATTTGGCTGCCAGGGACTGTCAGGAAAACATGTCAGAATCATTTTGGTTGGAAAAGACTTTTAAGGTCATCAAGTCCAACCTTTAACCCACCACTTCCAGGGCACCACTAAACTGTGTCTCTCAGCACCA
Organism: Ceyx cyanopectus; assembly: GCA_013401355.1. Lineage (NCBI taxonomy): Eukaryota > Metazoa > Chordata > Aves > Coraciiformes > Alcedinidae > Ceyx > Ceyx cyanopectus. Next base: position 10,827 of record VYZU01059654.1, read on the forward strand.
CGTCTACTCAGCTTCTAAAAATCTCGAGGGATGGTGAATCCACCACTGCCCTGGGCAGCCTGGGTGAGGCCTTGACAACCCCTTCCATGAAGGGGTCCAACCTTAGCCTCTCCTGGGGCAACTTGAGGCCGGTTCCTCTTGTCCTGTTGCTTGTTCTTTGAGAGAAGAGCCCAAACACCCCGTTTCCAGCCTTATGACTGGAGCTGTCAGAGCCAGGTCTCCCCTGAGCCTGCCCTTCTCCAAGCTGAACAACCCCAGATCCTTCAGCTGTTCCTCACTGGATTTGTGCGCTAGATCCTTCCCCAGCCACGCTGCCTTTCTCTAGACACTCTCCAGCCCCTCAGTGTTTTTCTGCAGCTTCACCAGTGCCCAGCCCATGGGGCCGATCCCTGCCCCAGTCCTGCTGGTCACCCTATTTCTGCTAGTGCCCCATCCCTCTAACTCCTGCCCCCCATCCCTCTCACCTCGCAGTTCATCACGGAGGGCTACGCTGCCCACCTGGCCCAGCTGGAGTACAACCACCGCTCGCGCCCGGCCAAGAACACCACGCGCATGGCGCTGCGGAAGGGCAGCTTCGGGCTGCCCAGCCAGACCGAGTTCCTGCGCAAGAGGAACCACCTGCTGAGGACCATCTCCTCCCAGCCTTCGGCCACCGGCAGCGGCGCCGGCCACCGCCCCGAGCGCACCCAGAGCCAGTCTGACAGCGACAAGGAGAGGGACAGGGAGCGCAGCCAGAGGAGCATGAGCATTGCCACAGGGTGCTGGGGTCGGAGCGCGGCGTCCCGCCTGGAGTCCGGCCTCTTGGGGCAGAAGTAGCCAGGCCAGAGCCGGCGACTGTCGGCAGCAGCCACCGGAGGAGGAAACAAAAAGGAAAGAGGGATGAGGCCGGCGTTACGGGCTGGAAGGGTAAATATGGTGCTACTCTAAATAACATCGTGGTATTCTGGGAAGAGACGGGATGTTTCCCACGCAGAACGCGCAGGCCTTGCAGCGGGAGCGTCGGGTTTGTGCAGCACGAGCCCAGGGAACAGCTGGAAATCGCAGCAGGGGGGAAAAGTTTCCAGGTCAGGATCGCACGCTCTCCTGCCTCCTCCTCTTATCCAGGTTCAGTGACTGTAAATACGTGCCTCCTGCCTCGTTAGCCATCGCTCCCACCCGCCTGACCCAGTGCTGGCCTCAGAGCCGCAGGAGCAGGGGATGAGCTCGGGGGAAACTTGTCCTGGGTTGTCCCAGGAGTCAGACTGAGGTGCTCTGTCGGCGCAGGGCGGGTTCGGGGTTTGAGGACAGTGCTGTTTCCCCAGCACAGATGGCCCCCCAGCGAGGGGTTTAGAGAGCTTGACCTGCACAAAGAGCTTCACAGTGCAGCCGCCTTCCCGAGGAGCAGGCGAAGAGGCACCGGCGCTGTTGGGAGAGGCAGACGGTCGGCAGAGTCACGTCCGACAACGTGGGGTCCTCATTGTTAGTACTGTTATTTTTCTAAGAGACCTTTTAGAAGCTGATGGAGTTTAATGCATTGACCGGTTAAAAGAGAAATAGAAGCTATTCTGTTTGAGCTGTTACAGACCTCAGACACTGAAATTTGCTGTTAAAAAGCCTCCAAATACTCTCGCTGTGTATTATTTCCTAAAGTATCCACCGTTTATCTGGAAGCAGCTGAAGATGCTCCGCTAGAGATGCAGTTCCTCTCGTCCAAATGCAGGGTCTGACTCTCTCAACACCCACCTCCAAGACGTTTTCTTCTTCCCAGGTTCTCTCCAAGTTCAGTAGCAGCTTTCATGGGAACTAGACTCGCTTCTTTTAACCTGTAGTTACTGAACTGTACAAACCTCATTGTTTTTTGCACTGATGATTTTTAGAATGGAAACCTGTTACCATCTCATGTAGCTACACCTCCCTGTTTGTAGTGCATGACAATGAAATACTGCTAAGCCAGGGTGTGTGTGTGTGTGTATATATACATCTATGCATATACATATGCACACACACGTATATTTGTGTATATATATATAGAGAGAGAGTTAAAAACAACCACAAAAATCTGTGCAGAATTTTTTTCCAGCAGCAAGGAGACTGTAAGGAAGTGTGCCAACGACGTCAGGCAACCTTAAGAAAAGGCCATATCTTAACAATTTTCCCAGCGTGTTCCTCAGTGGATGTGCCCAAGCCGATGGTTGGCGCGGTGCCGGGGTCGGGCACGTGGCAGAGCGGAGCTGTCGGGGCACGGGGCGATGCACTCGCTGCCCTCTGCACCCCCGGGACACCGAGACGGGCGGCGGTGGGGGGAGAACAGTGCCTAGAGGAGGGCTTGGCCAAAAGCCCCTTACCCTTGTCCCTCCCGGGTCAGCCTGGCTCCGGTGATGGGCCCCGTCCCCTCCTTGCGCACACTCTGGGGTCTGAGGGGTACCCACCCCGGGGAGGGGAGGGTCCAGGGGGCCCATCTGCAGACTCCAGTTGTCCTCTTCATGTGGAGGTTTTCTAGCTCCCTGTGTGTAACCCTGCTTTTCTCCTCAGCCACCTCCCTGTCTTTATATCACTTTCTACTTCTGAGGATCTCGTTTATAACGAAGAATTTTTTTAGACCGGCTGCTTCGTTTTCTTACCCGTTTGGCTCCGAGGCGCAGGACGACTGCACTGAGACACCCAGCACTGTGAATGCTGCTCTGCTCTCGGCCCTGGGCCACACCAGGCAAATCTCAACTCCTCAGACATCCGAGGCAGGTGTCCCACGGCCGTGGCTCCAGAGGCAGAGGAGGGAGGGCGCCGAGCTGCCCACGGCATCCCAGCCAGTGGGGCTGTTGAGCCCGCCCGCGGCCCAGCGCGTCTCCCACGTCTCGCAGCCTGGCTGCAAAATGTTTGGCCGCTTCTCTTTGATAATTTATTCGATAGCAGAATGTATCTGATGACTTTTGTTACCCAAAACTGACTTTCCTTTCTGCCGACTCGGTTTAGCTCTCTCTGAATGTACATCCAGAGCTCACCGGGTTGAAAACGCAACGTGAACCGTCCCGGCTTTTCACCAGTCGAATGTCATATCCAACAGCTGCCATCCCAGTAGGAAGCCAAGCCACGAGCCATCCTGTGACGTCACCAAACGGCATCACAAAATAATTTCTGCAAATTTGGATATGGCCTTTTGCAAAATTCACCTCTCCTCCAAGCCCCCAGCCGAGGCATGAGCTGTACTGCCCGATGCTGGCGAGATGTTCACATTTTCTTACGTGTGTGTAGATAGTGTAAAACAAGAGGAGAATGTAAATGTTCAACATAAAAATGGATATATAAAATGGAAAGTTATTTATTTATGTAGAGGAGAAAAAAAAATATGTCTGGAGGGACTGGAACCTTCAGGGTTTATTAATATTTAAAAATGTAGCTTTTTGTTTCAGGCATTATGTACAAAGCAATTATTTTATGGACCAAGTTTAATGTAACTGTCAATGCAGAAGTGCAATATTCTACTCACCTCTCCATCACTTAATCTTTTAAACAGCTACTAACAGTCAGACTGACAATCACAGCACCGTGTCCTCATCCTTTGTTGAGCTGCTTGAAACTCGCCCGGGTCCTTTCCCTGGTGTGTGTGTGTGTGTCCCCATCTGTTGCCACTTTACGGATCCAAGGCGGAGAAGCAATTGTAGAGCAGGACCTTTATTGCTGCAATAATTCCGGATGAGGTGGGTGCAGTTCCCAGGAAATATGCCAATAAGTTGTTGGTTCTTTTGTTGTTGGGTTTTTTTTCCTTCTCTCCACCGGTTCAGTCCATTGTAGTCTCTCCTCAGCCGCCCCCATCTGGCACTCATCTATCTGAAGCAGAGATCAACGTGCTACTCACTCGGAGAACAATAGCAATAGTTTAACTCCATGTCCATAACCTGTCTGTTCTGAGCTGTTCTGGAGAGCGATGCATGTGACCCCGATGCCTTTCCACCTCTAGGGAAGAGGATCCGTTGGGATGCGGGTGAGGGGAAAAGATGAATGTATATTCCACCCTGACTCAAGGGGCACTGTCAGGTTACAGACCTACTTTGTTACGAATAACCTGTTTGCTTCTAAAAAGTTCCTCGTGCTCCTCCCCAGCCCCGTTGTCCGGGCAGCCCTCGGCGCTGCTTCTGCTGCAGCCCACGGCCCTCTCTCACTAGCACAACACAGCCCGTGCTGCGCAGGCTGCCTCGGTCTCGTCTGTCCTTTTGATTTATTTATTATTGTTTCCATGGGAATCAAACTCTGCTGTGGAGCTCCAGTTTGGTTTCTTTTTATCAAGAAAGCAGCTCTTTGGATCGCTGCGCTCCGGGGCCAGACTTCCCACCTGCCGCCGTCCCCTTCGCCAGGCGTTTAAAGCCGAGACGGAGGAGCCCGCGCGTTCCCTCCCGAGCTGCTTTTCCTGGGTGTGCTCGGGCAGAGGAGGAGAAATTCTGATACCAAAAAACGTTTACAAGTGGCTGAGAGGCGAGCCCAGAGCAGTCAACGAGCCAAAGGGTTCCTCAGGCCCTGCCCCTCCGCCCAGCAGCCCCGTGCTCGCTGTAGCAGCCCCTTCTTCAGGTAGCGCCGCCGTTTGCTGCATTTCCTATTAGCTCTAGAAGCCTTACGGTCCCTCCCCTCTGCCTGCCCACACCCTCGACTGTCAGTTTTCTATTCCAACGATGGTATATTTTATTTATATAAAAAAATTGAAAATAATAAGAAAAAAAAATTGCTTAGAGGGGTAAGGAGAGGCGGGAGGGCCCCCCACCCCCCCAGGGTACCGTGCCCGTCGCCTGGCTCACGGTGTGCGACAAACCTTCTGTACAACTTTTCCTTCTCCTCCTCTGCTGTTCGTGCATCGTTCCACTGGGTGTGCTTTGTGTACAGTGTCGTTGTGAGTTACACAGATTAAAGAAATGGGAAGGCTCTTCTCTGTTTTGTTCTGTTTTTGG
>VYZU01059655.1:0-12490 GCA_013401355.1 Ceyx cyanopectus
TGCATTACACAGTGGGGTTAACAAGTGCTCTTCTGTGTCACAGGTTTGCTGCCTGGGTGAAGGAGTTAGAAGGTTTAGTGAATGGAAGGAGGGTGCCAGAATTATACTAAAAAGTTATCCTTTTTTTTGTTAAGGACCAGATGCAAAGCCTAGTGAAGGCAGCAGGAGGTTTTACCTTGATTGCCATAGGAACGGGTTAAGGCTTTTAATGAGCAACTGTTTGCCTTAGCTACCCTCAGCCTTTTTAATGGATGTCATCCCTATCGGCAGGCTGTAACAGGAGTGGCAGACTCACCAGCATTATCAGGTCTGGGAGTTGTGAGATTTGGGTTCTTCCCCTTCCCTGCTATTTACTTACTGTTTCTGCTTTGACAAGTCAAGATATGTACTACAGCACATAAAAAAATAATCAAGTGGTTGGTGACAGCCAACATGGCTTCACCAGGGGCAAGTTGTGCCTGACTAACTTAGTGTCCTCGACAAAGCTACAGCGCTGGTTGACGTGTGAAAAACAACGGATGTAATTTTCCTGGACTTGTGCAAGGCATTTGACACTGTCCCATATGACATCCTTGTCTCTAAAATGGAGAAATGGCTTTGACAGATGGACCACTCTGTGGATAAAGAACTGGCTGGATGGTCGCACTCAAAGAGTTGTGGTCAATGGTTCCACGTTCACATGGAGGCCAGTGACAAGCAGTGTTCCTCAGGGCTCTGTTCTGGGTCCAGTGCTGTTCAACATCTTTGTCATTGAGTGCACCCTCAGGAAGTTTGCTGACGACACCAAGCTGTGTGGTGCCGTGGACTCACTTGAGGGAAGAGATGCCATCCAGAGGGACCTTGATAGGCTTGAGAAATGGACCAGTGCAAACTGCATGAGCTTCAACAAGTCAAAATGCAAGGTCCTTCACTTGGGTCAGGTCAATCCTAGGCACAAATACAGACTGGGCACAGAGTGGGTTCAGAGTAGCCGTGAAGAGAAGGATTTAGGGGTGTTGATAGATGGGAAGCTCAACATGAGCTGGTAGTGAGCTCATGCAACCCAGAAGACCAACCACATCCTGGGATGTATCAAGAGAGACATAGCCAGCAGGTCAAGAGAGTTGATTCTCCCCATTTACTCTGCTCTTGTGGGACCTCACCTCGAATACTGCGTCCAGTTCTGGTGTCCCCACATTAAGAGGGACAAGTTGGAGCATGTTCAGAGGAGAGCCACAATGATGATCCAGGGGCTGGAGCACCTTTGCCACAAGGACTAGCTGTGGGAGATGGGATTGTTCAGTCTTGAAAAGAGAAGACTTCGAGGGGACCTAATAGTTGCCTTTCAATACCTGAAGGGGACCTACAGGAAGACTAGGGAGGGACTTTTACAAGAGCTTTGACTGATAGGACAAGGGGAAAGGGATTTAAGTTGAAGGAGAATAGATTTTGATTAGATCTTAGGAAGAAATTCTTCAGTATGATGGTGGCAGGACTTTTGAATAAATTACCTAGAGATGTTGTGGCTGCCCCCTCCCTGGAGGTGTTCAAGGCCAGGTTGGACAGAGCCTTGTGTAACCTGGTCTAGTTGAGAGGCGTCCCTGCCCATGACAGGGAGGTTGGATTAGATGATCTCTAAGGTCCCTTCCAACCTAGGCCATTTTATTATTTTAAATCACTTTAAATTCCCCACCTCATGATGAAGACCTAGGCATCTGCATACATGAAATCCAGTCTAGATAGCAACAGTGCATTGCACACTCCCTTCCAAAGGCTGCTGTGTAGCAGCATCACAAAAGAGCAGGTCAGAGCACTGCATCTGACAACTGGTTTGTTCTAAGCCTTGTCAGGCCACATGTTAATTCTGCAATTAAATATGAATACAAAATAAAAAGAACAGACTGCAAAGAGCAGACTGAAAACAGAATACATTTATGGTTGATTTTGGCCAGAGCTCAGCACAGAGCTTATTTTAAGGAATTGGAGGAGTTAAGTTTTAGTCTGAGACTAGTTCTCTGTTGTATTTTGGTTGTTTTTTTTAATCAAGCTGCTGCACAGTGCCATTGAATGGCAATGTAATAATATGTTGCAAACCACAGTCTGGTGATCCTGGAATTCCTTATAACTTAATAGCAGTCATGGTCCACTAATCACAGCTAGAATGTTTTAAGAAATTCTCTTTGATATATCAGTTCAAACACACCATAGAAAGCCTTCGTTGTACTGACTTAGGGTGTAGATCAGTAGATCATTAGAATGAATAACCTGGGTTTTTTTGGTTGTTGTTTTTTGGTTGGTTGGTTTTCTTTCCAGAATCCCAAGGAATTTTTGGGATCTGTATTCAGCGTTGCTGAGCAATCATAGTCCAGTAGTATGGTGGAGATTTTAAAGTAACATTAGGTCACACATGGAGATATTAGTGTTTAATAAATTGCTAGAATCAAAGCCTGAAGCAGTGGGGTCTGACAGCAGAAATCCTATGCCAAAGACTTAGTCCTATTACAAAGGGCATGGAAACTGGCTGGGCAACTGCTTTGTGTGTGTGCTGTGGCTGCCTCAAATGTCGCGTCTTGCAGAGGTACAGAAGACGTTGTGGTCAGTGTGAAGAAGGGCCTGCCCCTGTTTTTTGAGGTGAGGGTTCCCCTTTGCTGAGACACTGCTCTCCACTGGTGGTGGAGACCCTCTGCACTCAGCCCTGTGCCTGCCAAGGCTGTGCTGCTTGCAGGATGCTTCCATGGGAAGTGCTCAATGTGTTAGAAACCTCTAGGGAACCCTCAGAGCTGGGGTTGTTGATATATGTCCAACAAGGAGTAGACCCCCCCCCCCCACTGCCAGCGTAAAAGTTTGAACCATGTGCTCGGCTTCCTTCCTCTGCTGCAAGTATTGGTGTGAGGCTTCATTTGCATTGTTGTTTTGCAGTGAAAAGGGAAGGTGTAACTCCTGGCTTTCAAATGTTATGCCTTTGGCAATGCTGATGTTTGGCTGATAATCATGAACAGGAACAAGGTCTGGGATCTCTCTCAGCAGAGGGAACTGACTTGCCATTGATCTGTGTTTGCTGCATTTTGTTGAAGTTTTTTGAGCCATTTGATTTCTTAGGTTTTCATTTGTGAAAATCCTCTGATTTTTCTGCCATTTTGGGAGCAAAACATCTCTCTGTCTTTAAATATGGCAGATGGGGATTTCTTCAGATGTCCAATAACTCAATTGAAGGAGACCTCAGAAGACCCCTCCCTTTCCCTGTCCCCCTTCGCAGTCTGTCTTTTCATCTGCAATCTGGAGATGTAAGGGCTATAGTAATAGTGTCAGAGGAAGTAATTGATTCATCACAGGCCGAGAGGGGAGTCTGTTGCCTTCAGTGTCAATGGAGCTGAACCACAGCCTGGAAGGGTGAGGGAGGCTTGTAAACACTCTATGGCTGAGCTGGCAGGACAAAGGAGACACACTGCCGTGTGAGAGAGTGACACAAAGGGTTGCTTCAAAGAAAACTTTCCTGAACAAAGCAGTGGCAGCGCCCTTGTTTGTGGGGGAAGCAGGGATGCTCCCATCCCCCTGTTCCCAGAGTGCATTAAGGAGAAATGATACCAACCAGCTTCGTGAAGCAGCCCACTCCCTTGTCTCTGTCCCCTCTACCATCTTGATGTGGCTGCCTCTCCAATCTGCTGTCCTAGGCAGGTCTAAGCTCTCTTCAGCTTACCAACCAGTGCCTGCAAGTGCTAATTCCTCCCATACCCCTATACAGATACTGTTACCTCCAAGACCCGGGTGGGAGGTCACTGCTGCAAATATGCAGCAAAGCATGATGTGTGCATGGCACAGTTCTTGCCTTCGTCCAGGCACTGAGTGTGCTTAGACTGTCAGCAGGGCTTGGTTTGATGGCTGTTAAGATGTAAGGCTCCATATTTTTGGGGAAGAAGGAGGTAGGATATGCTGTGCTACTTACACAGCATGAAAGGAGTGATCAGGCAGGTTTGGTGTACTTTTTACTCCAGAAACTGCTCTTCCTACAAACTGACATAGTCAAGTTGGTGTGGAAGTGCCCAAATAGTGGCGTTTGAAGGTCAGCCTTGGTGGCAAAGCTTTGCTTACTCGTGCATTAACTAAATCAGGAGCTGAGCTGTGAACAGGCTGTGTCTGAGAAACTTCAAAGTCAGAAAGCTGTCCTGTGGTGGGCCAGTTAGGCAGTGACCATCTGTCATTATTGAGTGATGTAGACAGCCAGCAGTGCAAGGGTGGGCTGGTCAAGGCTCTGTTCTTGCAACTTCCATCACACAATTGGTGCTTGATGAGGTGTTCTGTTTCAGTTTTGTGCTAAAAAAGCCAGTGCAAATGAGTGGTGTAGAAAGCCAAGCTGCAAAGCTCCCATCTGATCCCAGTTATTACTTTCGCTCTTCATGGCATGTTATATCTAAGGCCATGACTGATACCATATCAGCAAGGTGCAATGGGACATCACTCACTGCAGCTCTGTGGAGGGTGTTTTCCTCTGGGAACAGAACTGGCTCTGTAGAGCATGTGAGCACCCTCTAATCCTCACCAACACCTGCCAGCCAGTCCCCAGACCTTTAGCAACCAGGGCCTGCCTGGCCCGAACTGGTCTTCATCTATTACCTGGGTGTTGTGCACATCAGGAGATAGGAGCCTGTTCATCTGTTCCCCCCCACTGCAAAGCAAGCAAAGGGAGCATTTTGCCCCATTCCTTCTGCCTGTTCTGCTGCTTTTTGACAGTAAGTTTTCTTATTGTGGTGGTGATTATTATTTAAGTACTTTTTTTTTCTTTCTGTAGTGATGAAATGCCTGTGAGTAGTGACAGTAAAATGACATAGAAACCAAAGTCTAATTTTTTCCACAGATGGATTGTAGCAGAAGGAGGAAAGTGCAAATGCAGTTTCTCAAGTGTCCCGCATTTGGGGGTATGAAAGGGTTGCAAGTTGCTTCAGTTCCCTTAGAGCAGCAACAGAAGGCTGAATGCCATGGAAGGGTGGCTTATTCTTAACGTGCTTTATATATTTTATTCCCAATTTCACCATGATTCTCCCCCATCACAAAGCATACTAAAGACATATTGCAACAAAAGACCCCTGTGGTTAAAGATAGAAGGATAAGGAATTTATAGAGATGGATTTGGAGACAAAACCAAAATTAAATAGCTGTGTGTAACTCCTGAACAGCAGCCTGAAGAAAACCCCTAAAGTGCACGTTAGCACATCTTGTTTTCTTATATAATGAACGTTTTTCCAGACATGCCCCAGAAGTGAGCACTTCTCTACTCCAACGCACCTTTCTACAGTGATCTGGCAACACAGCTTGAAGAAGGCAGTCTGAGGATGAATGGCAAAGTGCGGGGGAGCTGCTGGTCTCCTGTTCCGGGGTGGGGGGGGCAGGAGAGTCAGCATGCTAGGAGCTGAAATTCCCTTCTGAAGCAGTACTTGCCACAGGAGCAGTTTGCAGCTATGTTTTATTCTTCCCTTTGCAAGATGTATTTTGGCTACCTTTTTTTTTTTTTTTTTTTTTTTTCGGCATAAGTTAGCAGTTAACTGCTGAAAGACTTTGCCCATTAGTGGTGCTTGTATGGGGGTGAAAACAACCCAAGGAGTATAAATAGATGCTATTTGTTGTTTCCACTCTTTGTCTTCAATCTGTTAGGGTTATTTTTCTTCCCTTCTCTGGTGTTTTGTTGGTTTGGTTTTTTTTACTGGATGACTGGATTTTTCTAATTTCTCAGAAATTCTCATCAGATTTTTGAGGAGATAAGAAAACAATCCAAAGCACAGTGGAATGATTACAAAACCCCACAATACTGTGATTACACAAGATGTAATTTGATGCACCAAATTCAAAACAAATTTTGGAGAAATCCTGAGAAATTATGTTCCCTCTAGGCCTGGCATTCCCCCTCCTGCCACTGGATTTTGATCACTGAAATTCAGTGAAATCCCTTCAGATTGAGACAAACAATAGCAGATTTCTCTCTGCTGTTGCCAGGGGTAGTTATTTCTATCGGGGAAAAACAAGGGCAAACTGCCTGCTCTGTGAGCATCTCTTGCCTCAGCACGGGCAGCCCCACAAGCTGCAGACTGAGACCAGGTTATTCTCTCCAATGAACAGCTACTCAAAGTCCATGTCCAGTCGGCAAGAGTAATTTGCATCTTGTCATCAGTGCAGAAGAACAATTAATCCCATCCCAGGGTGGGTGCGAGGAGTCTGAGTCCATTGAGAGCAGTGGATGTTTAGTTAGCTAAAGCTAGATATGATGCAAGCTTTTTAGGTCTGTGCGCAAATCTGCATCAGGATCTATCTGCGAGGACTGATTCTCTTTTCAAACTAGGATATATTAGGAGTGATTACCCTTAAAATGGTACGTTACACATGTGTAAAACCAGTTCAAGTCAAAGGAGAATCCAATTAATCTACTGTATTTATAATTAATTATTCTGATTAAGGGCTGGCAGCTAAGATCAAACTTCATTGCTCTTGTTTAATCAGACAGCAGTGGTGCTTGCCTCTGCTATCATGGCTATTAAAAAAAAAAACAATTAAAAGTCTCCAGTAGCCACTGCAGCAATGTAACCTTTGAAATATATGTCCTGTGGTTGCTCAAGACTGTATAAACATTACAGAAAAGTTTTCTTGTCCTTCACAACATAACTACCCATGAAATAAGGATTTGGTTTGAAGGTGACCTATGAAAGCATGAAGATGGGTGGTGACAGAAAAATTGACAAAGCCATCTAGCATGTAATGAACATTCATTCAAGCCACCCCTTGATTGCAAAACAAGCACAGAGATGCTGGTTCACCATGTCTTAACCATGTCTATACTGCAGCTGCCATTTCATTTCTAAAAAGCTTTTTCTTAGAGGATGTTTAAAAAATATTATGCATTTTATAACAATTTCTGAGAAACAAACCACTTTCCACCTTCAAAGGGGCTAATTGTATTTACTAGTTACTGTTGTGAATAAGCAGATTCCCCATGCCTTCCCCCAGCTACTTGAAGAGCATTAATACATGCTGAATTTCACTAGAATTGCAATTTCTCTTGATATTCTCAGTGGATGCATTTGAGACAATGTGACATATGGTTCAAGCAGACCAGGAGTCTCAAAGGCTCAAATTTACACTGGGCATTCCCAAATTTAGGGCTGCTGTCATTCAGTCAATACCTATTTGTGTCTCTGTCTATCTAGGCCAGGTTCCTCCAATATAATAGAGTATGTCTAATTAAGGCTGACTATTTTTGGTCCCTAACTAGTTCAAATCACAGCTCTAAGAAGAGACCGAGAAAGCTGCCAGCTAGATCAGAACTTGGTCTTGGGAACCAGCCCTCCTTGAGCTTTGAAGCAAGGCTTGCACAAGTTTATGTATTGCAAAGACTCATGTTATAGCTGTAAACATATATGTGATTTATTGTTTGTGTTTCTCTCCATCCTAAGCTAAAGTCCCTATAATGTCCTTGAAGCATGTTTCAATGGGACTCAGTATGTCTTAGGGCCAGGGGCTGAGAGGTAATGATTATGTGTGGAGCAGTAAGAGTCCCCAAACTATGCTTTTGAGTTTTGTGCCTCAGGAGAGGAACAACCAGAGGAATGACTCGAGTTTTCTAGTGCTGCTTCCCAGGTGGGTCATAGCATTTCTATAGCTCACCAGTGCCTGGGTGGGCACCTTGGAGGTCTGTGCTAGCCTCAGGAAATGATGGAGGCTGTCTCAATGGCCAGGAAAAAGATTAGCTATTTCGTATCAGAGGAGGACTGGAAAGGTGGAGGTCTTCTCATAATCACAAGTGGGGCTTCTTTGCCTTTATTGTGCCTTGAAGACTTGTTTGGAGAGCCAGCAGCAAAGTGACAGGGAAAAAGAACAGAAAGATTCGAAAGCAGAGGGTTGACTAGACCAAAAAGCAAGCAAGCATGAGTAATACAGGCATTAGAAGTGCTTTATAATTAGTTTATAAAAGCTCTCTTCACATCAGCAAAGTACATTATACTAAAAATCTTTAATAAAAACACAACAATGTTTGTAAGCATTGTATGGTTTCCATTTAATTCTGTTAAACAGCTCCAAGAAGAGCATCTAAGTAATCCATTTCACTCTTTTTCTCAACCCCTCATTGTCTGGGTAGTTAAAAGCACTTCAGCATTACATCTCTCTCTTAAAACTCCCTAGCAGAAACCTCTGTTTGAGGTGGTTTCAAACAGACTGTCTGGCCTTCCCATGCAAACAGCAGCTGAAAATATCCTTCTGCTAGAGGAGCAGCCAACTGCGGTCACCTTCCCTGCCAGAAGAGTTGGTTAATCCATTGACTACTTGTGGGTTACAGATGCTGCACCCTGCCCTCACATATTTATGGTTGGCTCATTGGAGCAATGCCTAGACTGGGAGGGAGCAATGCTTAGATTGGGAGAAGTGGCCATGAAATGTGCTTGGAGGTGGCGTCTTGTGCAATGGAGGTAATCCTGGAGAGGTCAGCCCACAAGGATGGTGGTGCATGTTGACTGAAACAATGGATTTTTTTCACATGAGTGAAATGTAAATTGCAGGGCCCTGGTCAAGACAGTTTGGATGCTGTCGCTGCATGAATGTGACCCACCCAGCTGTGCCCTAGTCTGTAATTATCTGGAAATGAAATTGATGGAGAAAGCATCTCCAGGGTTGGGTTTTCTTCCTTTCATTTTTCTTCTTGTTTTTCACATAGGAAGAAAAAGTCTGGAAACCATGCTTAAGCTTAACAGAAGCAAAGGTCTGGCCAAACTAGATTTTAACATGGCTAGTGACCCAATGTGAGAAGAACAGGGTTTATCAGCTTGTTTGATTTTGGGCAAAGGCATGGACATGATTAAAGCACATGATGCCAAAAGAGTCTGTGATGAGGATTAGCCAGTGTTCTTGCTTAAATTTGAATGTTTCATGGTTTGGACCAGACATCTCTGCTGTTTCATTGTGAAAGCCTAAAGCTTAATTGCTGTATTGGAGAGGAACTAGGTGCTGCTTTTCATCTGGGCAGGAGTTATCTCCCAAGTGTAATACTCTTCCAATTCACACTCTATTTATATAACCTGAAGAAAGAGTTTTGCCTCATGAGGAGCAGAGGGCCTGGGCCAAGATTTTGTAACTTAGGAAGAAAACTTGTGTGCATTTATATTAATTTTATATTTGGCAAAAATTATTCCCTGGCCTTCTCCTGTTTTTTTTTCAGTTGTTTGTAACATTTGATTTATTAAGGATTAGCTCCAATAGGAGAAATCTCAGCTAGTTGCTTGAATGAAGCTAAGCAGGACTGAATTCAGAGAGGCAAATATTTCCTGATCATTTACTTACTGGATTAATTTTTAAAATTTTCCATGTACAGATTTCCCATGAGCAGATTGCAGTATTCCCAAATTATATATATTATTGGAAGTTACCCATTCAATAGGCAATTATTTTTTGGTCCAGAATTTGCTTCTGAAATTGCCAGGGCTCCTACAGCACTGGGTGGTCTGAGGAGCCATGTGGACAGTGTTGGCTACAGAAGAAGCTGTGATGGTTACAGTTAAGTAGTTGAAGCTGTGTATTGTGTTGGCAAGTTATAACCCCACAAGGATGTAAGCAGATAGGATTCCCTGGGATGAAACTAACCTCTGCCTGTCCCTACAAATGGCAGCTTTTACAATCCACTCCCTTAACTGCATTTTGCCAACATCTGTGGCTTTGCCAAATTAAATTTTTTTTTTTTTTGCCACATATTAATGATTTCGCTAGTAGCCAGTAGTCTTGCAGCACAGATGCGTACTTCGGATGTGGAAGGGCTGCAAACACACTCAAAGCAAGTGGTTATTTAGAGAACAAAATGTCCCTGCTGTTTGCTCAGCACTACTTTAAACAAATAGACAAACAAGGAAGGAAAAATTCTACTTAAAGAAGCACTAACACTGCTCTCTACATTCCTCCTTCCTGGGGAGATGTTGGGATCATGCCACACATGATGGACATTAGTGGGGTCACGCAGGGTGCTGGTGTATGCTGTCAGGTTAATAAGGGGTCATGAGGTGATAGGGAGCTACATGGAGCTGACAAGAGGGCAGAGAGTGAACAGATCTTCATTTACATCTCTGTGTTTCACCCAACAGCTTTCTCAAGAACACTTGGTTTTCACCTTGGCCAAGCCAGTTGAATCTGTAATGAAGTTAAAGGCTGGGTGACTGCAGCTAGCTGAGTGCTTGGTCTGGCATAGACAGGTTTTATCTGCAGGTATTTTGCTTCTGGCTCTCATCCTGATTTAGTCCAAGAAAGGAGTGAAACCAAAGCTTTGTAGGCCATCTTTCTTCGTAAAGAGCACACGGAGTCCCTGTAAGTTTGTTTTGAGGTTGTTGCCTGCCGATGTGTGCTTTGCAGAACAGGAATGAGTCACATGAGGATCATTCTGTATCCAGCAAGCTACTTCTCCTTTCAACTCTCCATTCCCCATCTTGTGACGAAGAAAAAAGGCACATTCCTGGCAGCCTGGAAATGATTTTTCCCTCCCTGGCCCCAAGAGAAGAGCTGTAGCATGTTGTTCAAACAGGTTGATACAAAGCGAATAAACAGTTGAAGGGAGATGGGCAGTTTCTGTAAATAGCATCATGCTGGCCAGAGAGGAGAGGAGGGACTAGAGAGCGTGGGTGTTAGAAAGCAGCTGAAGAACAAGATGTTCACGTAAAAGCTGTTTTTTTCTTCACAGTACTCAGAGTCTGATACTACCTTGCCATTAGTCATGGCCTAGAAAATATGAAATGATCTGTAGGAGTTTTACCTTCCAGACAGACTTTGAAACAAGCTTCTGTCTCTGTGCCACGAGAGATTCTTCCAATCCTACATGCCTCCTCGTAACCATTGAGATGCCCAGTAACTATGCCAGGGGTCAGATAGGACATCTCCAGGTAGAGTTTAGCAAAGGCAGGTTTTGGTTACAGGGTCTACAGGGATCAGGCAATAGTGAATGGGGTTATCCAGCTCTTACATGGCACTTTTCACCCACAGAAAATCTTTGTTAGCACTTAATAGAAGAGGATTGGCATTACAGAATCACACAGAATGTTAAGGATTGGAAGGGACCTAGAAAATCATCTAGTCCAAACCCCCTGTCAGAGCACGGTCACCTAGGCTATGTCACCCAGGAACGCATCCAGGCAGGTCTTGAATGTCTCCAGAGAAGACATTCCTCATCCCCCTGTCCACCAGGACCCCCAGGTCTCTTTCTCCAGAGCTACTCTCCAACAGATCAGCCCCCAGCCTGTACTGATCCATGGGGTTGTTCCTCCCCAGATGAAGGACTCTACACTTGCTCTTGTTAAATTGCATTAAATTTCTCCCTGCCCAGCTCTCCAGCCTGTCCAGGTCTCTCTGGATGGCAGCACAGCTGGCTTGGTGTGTCAGCCACTCCCCCCAGTTTGGTATCATCAGCAATCTTGCTGAGGGTGCTCTCTATGCCCTCGTCCAGGTCATTGATGAATATATTAAATAATACTGGACCCAGCACTGACCCTTGGGGGATGCCACTAGTCACAGGCCTCCAGCCAGACTCTGCTCTACTGACAACTCTCTGGGCTCCGTCCTTTAGCCAACACCCAGTCCATCAGCATTACTGTCCAAGTGCTAAGTAAGTGTATTGGCCATGCTTGTTAAAGGGCCAATATGGTGTCAGTGTGCAAAATAGCTGCCTGCTTAAAGGGATTGAACATTGACTGTTTAATGCTTGGTGCGTGCTTGTCCAAATCCCACCTGAGTAGTGGAATAAACTGAGCTGTGATAAGTAGCACAATGGCACTTAAGGAGAGAGGTAAGGGAAAGAGGGTAGCCCCCGGAGAGTTGTCTCTGCATTTCTCCCATGTAGAAGGAGTCTTGTGAAAATGGAGGCAAACTGTGTCCTAAATATTGCATGTTCCCTCTATGGTTGAAGTGAATGAAGATGCAATAAATAAATGATGTGAAGAGAAACAGAGGAAGGAACTTAAATGTAGCCAGACATATGAAAGGGAAAAAATCTACTGGGGGATGTGTGGAGTGGTGTGGTATGAATGACAGAGTCCCAGGTACCTATCTGGAAGATGTTCTGTAAAATATACAGATATAAAGAAGTGTTTTGTGTTTGTTCCTGACATCCTGAAGCATCTCCCTGATGGGTAGGTTTTCTGCCATTTCACCTGCCTTCACAGGTATGACTACATTGAGATCCGAGATGGAGACAGTGAAGCAGCAGACCTGCTGGGCAAGCACTGTGGGAACATAGCACCTCCTACCATCATCTCTTCTGGCCCCTCTCTCTATATCAAGTTCACTTCAGACTATGCACGGCAAGGTGCTGGCTTCTCCCTGCGCTACGAGATCTACAAGACAGGTGAGTGTTTTGAGGTCTGAGTCAGTGCCTGTCTTCCAGGCTGTTTGCCAAAACCATAATCTTCACAAGAAGATGTCTTTGGCCACCTTATCAGTATGATTTTTAGCACATTCTCTGGAGATAAAGAGTTCTGGGGGTTTTTTTGCCTTCCCCCCCCCC
>VYZU01059655.1:12517-73191 GCA_013401355.1 Ceyx cyanopectus
TTTTTTTTTTTTTTTTTTTAGTAAATGTAACCAAGTCTGTTGTATCACATTTCCAAGAAGGTAAAGATGTTAGTGATGAATGATTGTGCATTTTTGGGTCAAAGTGTGGCATTAAAAGCTGCTTTTAGGTTCCTCCATTTAAGGCTCCTCCTAAATGCTTCTTTGTAGGACTAGAAACATAACTTTTTCTCCCTGGCATGTGTGGAGCTTCTTTGGGAAAGAAGGATTGTCCCTCTGTTAGGAATGTATGGAGCTCCCCCTCCTGTGAGTTGGGATTCAAGGCTGATCAATAATGCTATGTTTTCTTTTCCTGGAAGCAGGGTTTGTAACTGGGGAGCTCTGGTTTTCAAGGGACTGCTGTCAGCTGTGCTGTCAGGGCTGAGGCAGTGCCTTTCCAGGAAGACATGAGGAACTATTCATAATTCTGTTTTATACCGAACTATTATTGAGAAAAGGAAAAGCTTCTCAAAGACCTGTTAATAGTGTTTCTGTATAAATATTTGCCAAAATTGTGTGTCTGGGATGAAGGAGGCTATAGAAAAAAAACCCATTCTGTGTATGTGGGTTGCAGAAGTGTGCCTGTGCTGAGGAAATAAGAGTGTGTTTTGCATGGGGATGCGGGTGCCTACACTGTGTCCGCATTTCTTCTGTGGTACGTTGGAAGAAAGTGCACACACAGCTCTCATGTCATCATATACAACATGAAAAAATGTCTACACCTGCTGAAGAACCAGAGAGGAGCACAATGGGGTTACTTGCCCAGCCTCTTCAAAGGGCAAACAGGGAGCACAGGATCCCTGGCCAAGCTCTATGGCAGGCAGAGGTGCACAAGGCAAGCCACAACCCCGTCACAGGTAGATGTGAATATGGAGACTCTGCTGCAAGAGGATGGGAATGGGACTCCCCAAATTCATTGTGAAATGATGAGGACAGGAGGTGTCTGGAGGTTCAGGTAAATAAGTGCTGTTGCTGATGGTTGCTTGGCTGTATAACTGGGCACTGATATGACTGTTGCGGTGCAGTCAACTCACCACTGCTGTTTGTTAATGGTTAGGATGCGGGTTAGTCCCGAAAGAGTTTAGTAGTTTATCTGGCTATTGGGGTTTACTGAGACCACTTGCCAGCATGGAGGATGGCAAAGAATGCCTGTGTTCAGGTGGGAAGACTGCTGACCCACTTCAGCTTTCCTTGCTTCTCACTCCTTATGCATATCTTCTGAGCCCAGCAGACTGCTGTGTTGTTCCTGTCCTCACATTGAGTCCATGCCATGAGTCAGGGCATGGGGCAAAATCGAGTGGTCCAACTGGCGGAGGTGCTCAGGCTAAGCTGAGTGTGGCTGCCGGAATGGATGGCAGGCAGGAATCCTTTCTGCCTGAGTGAATGACAGGAAGGGACCAAGTAAATAGGAAAAGGATTTTTGTTGGTGTTGGTACAGGAGAAGAAGCAAAAGCTAATCTGGGAGAGAGTTGATGTTGGATGGAGGCTGAAGCTAAGTTTCTATCCTTTCATATAGGTTCCTTCTTCAGACCCCTTAGGGTCTTCTGACCCCTTAGGTCTGAAGTAGTATTGGGGCTCCTTTCACCATCACCACCCCACCACAGGTAGCCTTTGTCTCCAGAAATAGCCACATTTCCTTCCAGTCACAGACCACAAAATCCAGCCTGGCAGGGCAAGTTTTGGCACAGCAGTGGGGGTGAGCCTGTGATCTGGGAGCACCTCCAGCCTACTTCATCTGCCAGGAAGGGTGGTGGACAGCTGCAAGCCACTGCAGTAAAGTCAGAACCTGCCTTTTATTTGCTTGCAGGCAGTCACAGGAAAGCAAGGGTATCACCAGCTTTAAAGGTCATCAGCTTGTCATTGTCCACATCAGTAAAGACAACATGGCTACAGCTTCTTTTTTTCTTAAAGGTTACCTAAAAAAACCCAACTCTTTTTTTTAACTGAGCATTTATTTCCACACCTTGATCTAAGTTACCTTTATCACAGTGTGAGAAAGGAGCAATCTGCATACAAACAACTGCATGCCAGTCTGAGTCCCCTGATGGGTATCAGTCAGCGGTCTGTGGGCTGACAAAAGAGCTGCCTGCCCTGGCTGGTCCAGCCTCCCCACTGCTTATTTTGTGAGTCAGTTTGGCAGGGCTGGCTTGAGCTCTCCATTGCTGGGCATCAAAGTCTCCTCTCAGGCTGGTCAGTGCTGCTGAAGCCAGCATGACTCCTGTTGATTATCTGCAGCTTCCTTATAAAAAGGTGATCATTGTGTTTGCTGCTATCAGCCAAACTGTAGACAAAGATGCCAAATGCGATAAGAGCCCCACATGAGGAAACTGTTGTTGTCTAATGCAGTGACACACTTATATCTTTCTGGCCTCTAGAGTATAGCCCCTGACTCTGGTTTTAGTCTTTGATTTTTCTGCTAGGTTGGAGTTTGTGTTCTTTTCCAGATTTATTTATTTAGCTTTCAAGCTGTTTGGAACGAAGTACACCCTTATCCCTATGTTGTGATTTGTGTTTGGCCTTATTTTTTGCTGCTGTGTTTTACTCCACGGGTTCACACCAGAAAAGCTGGCTGCTTCATTAGGTAGTCAATTAAGAGTCTCTCCTGAGTAGGTCTCCAGCTAGGCACTGCATAATGCAGTGCCGAGATCCCGCTATTACTGTGGGCTGCTGGCCTGACTCCTGTAGGTTAATGCTGAATTGAATAACAAGTCTCCCATTAGTCCCAGGCTCATTGCTGCCTGGAAGAGCTGGAGCAGAAGGGTTTGTAGAGAAGATGGAAGTGCCCCAGTAAAACTGAAGTAGAAACCTTTGTGATTACTAATGCCGGGTTGCAGCAGTGGCCAGCAGCCTCTTTAATATTCCCTTTTGCCTCTGATAGCTCCAGGCTGCAGATTTCTGTTGGCTATTGTCTTTCCTCCACAGCACAGCAGTTTCAAAGTCACCGTGGTATGAATATGAAACAAATTCCCCTTTCCCCAACCACCCCGAGGCACCTTGGCTGTGTAAGAGGGGGCACCGAACTGGCCCAACTACAGCCAGAGGCCAGTGCTGAGGTCAGCAATAAATAAGAGACAACATTGTCTGTCCTCCTCACCATGCAAAGGTCTTCCTTAAGGATAGAAATAACTTGCATTTCTTGTGTGGATGTCTCAGTCTGTAAGAAAAAGAGGGCTCTGTTCCTTCTCTCAGTAGACACCCCCCGGCACAGCCCCTCTTACCCCTACTCTTGCTGTAGCCAGGTTATGGTGGAGCTGGCTCTCATTCCTTGTGTGGGTCTTGGGGGGCCGCAGGCTAACTGTGCACCTCCCAAGGGTTTCCAGCTAACAGTGAAGACATTGGCACCCTCCCCAGACCCTTTCACTGTGTAAATATTTTTGCTTCCTGATTTTCTCAAGAGAAAACTGAGGCACAGATGTCTATGCCAGAGGAGTAGAAGCTGTAGGAGACCAGCTACTGGGAACAGCTTTTCTGAAGAAATGACATCCCTGTTACTCCTTTCTTCCCCTTCCCAGGCACTCCTCTCCTTGAACAAGGGCTCCTCCATCAGACCTGGAGCTGCTGTGGCCCTTTGCCAGTGTGGCCAGCGATGGGAACCACATACAGCAGCCCCCTGCATGCTAGCTGACCCCTCTGTGGCTTTGGGACACCAGACACAGGTCTCATGGCAGGTTGCTGATGTTTGGGGGCTGGAAGGGGAAGTCCAACTCAGCTCTGTGTGTCCTCTCTTCCCCATCAGGGCCACTACCACTGATGTAGCAGACATGACAGGGTGCTGGCCTGCCAAACCATAGCCATGGCTTTGGGTGGCCTTGGATAGGATCACTCTCCTAGTCCTTTTTTTTAAGTAATTAGCAGGGGGATCAGCAGTGATGTACATTACATTTTCAGAGCTGTCTGAAGGATTTAGAACCATACTATCCAACTCCAGTGAACACACAGACCTTGTCTTTCCACCTGTAGAAAGCTTTGAAAATCACCTTCTCCATCCTTGCAGGATTTCATACAGCTCTTGGGTTACAGGACATTTCCAGAAGTGAATACAGAACCCCTCTAAGCTCAAAATGGTATTTCCACTGCGTCAAGCTGCATTGTTGCTAAGGCTGTGGTTCTTTTTTTTTTATGACACTACAGGCTCTGAAGACTGCTCCAGAAACTTCACTGCCTCCAATGGCACTATTGAGTCTCCAGGTTTCCCTGACAAGTATCCACACAACCTGGACTGTGTTTTCACCATCATAGCCAAGCCAAAGACAGAAATCCTCCTCCACTTTCTGCTGTTTGACCTTGAGCATGACCCACTGCAGGCAGGTGAAGGAGACTGCAAGTACGACTGGCTGGACATCTGGGATGGCATCCCTCAGGGTAAGCTATGGGGTGCTGTATTGTTGTCCTCAGCCTCTCTTGGTGTCTTACAAAGCTCCAAAACTGGACAGTCTGTGTCTGAGCACCAAAGGCACCTAACTTCAGACTTGGCTGCAGCATGCAGCCTGCTATTGGCAGCTTCATGGCCAGCAAAGGGGACGGTGCACTTGCAGAAAGACATATGCATTAACCACCAAATCACTGCTCTTTTGTAGCTTCTGATGTGAAGAGCCCCATGGGACTCTCCCAGATACCACCAGTCTTCCCTCAGGGAAGGGCAGTGGGTTCATGCAGAGCTGGGAGGACCTCCCTACTGTAGCATCACTGAGAAATAGAGCAGTTTGGAGCATTTCCCAGCAATTGCAGAGCAATGCTTGCTGCAGTGATATTTCTGCACGGCATACTGCATGGCACCAGGCCAGTGGATGTAAAAAATAGCCCATCCCCAAAGCCTTTCTTTTATCCCAATCGGTCCTGCTAAGGCATTCTTGCTGAGTGATGCCAATTTGCTGATGATCCAGGAGGCTGGTGAAAAATCAAGTGTTACCTTTGCTGCTCTTTCTTTTGCAGTTGGCCCCTTGATAGGCAGATACTGTGGCACTAAGATGCCATCAGACATCCGCTCAACCACCGGTGTCCTCTCGCTCACCTTCCACACAGACCTGGCAGTGGCTAAAGATGGTTTCTCTGCTCAATACTATTTGATCCAGCAGGAAGTCCCAGAAAGTAAGTTGGAAATGCGTGCATTTCCAGTCACATCACGTGTTTTTGCAAAGTCTTTCTCTTGTCACACATGAGAGGAAGGCAGGATTGTGTCCAGGGGCTGATCCAACACCAGCAATACAGGCAGCAGCTACACTAGGTGTGTTCTCTGTTTCTCATAGAAGTAAGATTTCAGTAAGAATCACAATTTCTGACCTTTCTTTGACTTTTAATTTACTGCTGAAGTTTTCTCAATACCTTTTGGAATAGAATCCTTCATTTCTGTGCTCAGCCCAAAGGATTTAGGGGAACACTTCAGCCCAGCGGGTGCAGCTGACTCATTAAAACACAGGGGAAAATACTCTCTCCTTCTCTCTGATTTTCTAAAAATTCACAGCCCCAAACTAGAATTTGGAATTTCTTGGCTGTCTAGTTAAAAAATGCCTAAAGCTCTAAGAATTTCAAATCAAAATTTGTTTTAGATCCCTCATCAAGGGAGGTAAATTGATGTGGAGAGAGGAAGTAAGTTGTGTGTTTTGAGAATGAAGAACATTTTGATTCTTTTGCTAACACTTTTTTTTTTTTTTTTTTATAACGCTTGTAGGCGAGGAAAGATTTAGTTTGTTTTCCCGTGGTATTTTTACATCAGAGTTACAGTTTTTGAACCCTGTTCAAAAACCTGTGATACAGCAGAAGAAGGCTTCAGGACACCCCTCAGTCCTAGAGAAAGAACATGGGTCCCTGATCTGACTCTGGAAGCCCATAACCAAGAGCAGGGTAGAGTAGGGGTTGTGCAGCACTAGGGGAGCTGGATTACAGGCTCTTGCTCTGTGACTGAGTTAGGGATGTTCTGATGAGACTTTGAGAGTTACAGACAGGCATGAGCTCTTCACCATTACCTATCTCTACACTCAGTTTAACTGTTATTTAATCCACTTTCTATTATGTTGTTTAACAGGATTGTGAAATAAAAATGTTAACAACATCAAAGCTTGAGAAATCAAGCACGAGGGCAGTTAAAGGGCCAGGCTAGTTTTGTTTTATGCTGGTATATATGGAAACTTTAATAATACCACCAAGATCTTAACTTGGCCTATCATTTCCACCTGGGTTTGACTTGACCACAGTAAAAACAGGCAGTTTGGTGGAGCTCAATTGCTTTACAGCAGCAGCACACTAGGCCTCATGCAGTATTTCCTATCAATCTTTTCTTTGTTATTGTTTTTACAGCACAACTGCCATAAAATATATGAGATGTGCAATAAGATTGAGCTAATTGTGACTTTTAAAGCCTTAGAAGTAAGGAAAGCTAAATGAAAGAGTACTAGTTTTTTATATTCTTGGCTAGTCAATTCCTGGAGGCCTGATATCACATAGAGCGCACATCCATATACACAGACACATACACACGTGTCCATAATCTCAAATGCACACAAAACTGTTAGACTTGCCCATTCCAGGCTTTGATGTTCCTGCCATCTGCACAGCAGTAAGCACCCTGTTGTGCCTGCCCATACTTCTTGCCTTATCAGTGCTTAGCTTTCATCTCCAGCCTTCAAGACAGTGAACTTTGTGTCAAGGGGACTTGGGACATTGTGATGGAGATGGAGAGAGGAAAGGGACAGAATTGTGCCAGAACTATGCAGAAAGATCTGGACTATATTAGTTTTCAGAGGGCCATGCATGCATAAAGCTGCCCCATCTTCTTTTTTTTTTTTTTTTTTTTTTGTGTGCACCCTGAGCACACACAACCTACAGGATGGTGCAGATCCGTTCATCTTTCCAGGTAGGCAACATTGCTTGGCATTAGGTGAGGAGGATAGTTAAGACTGCCTTCCATTTGGGAGTGAAGTATAGAGACTGTAAACTGATCTCTGTGTGTATGTCCACTCCAGACTTCCAGTGCAACGTGCCACTGGGGATGGAGTCTGGCAGGATCTCCAATATGCAGATAAGTGCCTCCTCCACCTACTCAGATGGGCGATGGACCCCTCAACAGAGCCGGCTCAACAGTGATGACAATGGCTGGACTCCCAATGTAGACAGTAACAAAGAGTACCTCCAGGTATGTGTACTTTCCAGCCCCCTCGCCTCTTCCCCAACCACATGGAGTGTCACGCTGTTAAACTGACCCTTGACCATAAGGCTTGTTAACTTTTTTATTGCCTCTGTGGTTCATGGGGAGCAAGCAGCAGGGAGCTGCAGTGCCTCTGTGAAATGTGGTGGGCTGGCTCTCCCATTAACATGCCTGCACAAGGGCCGACTTGACCCTCTGTCCCTCTCCCACCCCCTCTTTCCTGCCCAAAACCTTGATGGACTTTCCAGCGTAATCAAAAACTGAGGGACCTCTGCCACTTAAAAGGGTCACTGACTCCATCACTGGCCAGAGGACCAAAGTCTTTAGGGGGCATGTGAAAATACAACTAGAATAATACTTATCCATGATGTAGGGACCTTAAGCAGACTAACATCAGGTAGGAGGCTGACAGAGCAATGGCTTTCCCTGGGAGCTGGTTAGAGCCATGGCCTTTGTCTACACAGGTCTCCTGGCTGTGTTACATTGCTGTGAGACACTGATTGCCAAAGGGCAGTAGGAATGGGAGGTGGTTAATGTCATTGCCTCTAGCAGACACCTCATTCTACCATTCATGGCAGTACTACCAAGTCAGCTCTGCTGATTTTTCTCAACCCACATTGTAAAAAAAGCCAAAAAAACAAAGCAAGGGAAAAATCAAGAACTGCAGCATTTGCTAATTGGACATAATATTTTTATTTTACACGGAAAAAGTCAGCCTTTCTCATGTTTTAATGGACATGAGCATCTGCACAAATCCTATTGCTTGGTTTGAGGCAGGAAGCAGGTTTTGTGGTGGTCCCATATGGATGGACATCAAGATCCTTAGGACTATGGGACAAAAATAACTATCTGCAAACATCTTGCTGATGTCAACCTGGTGGGGTTTGTGCCTTTTAAAATGTGTGCCCACAGATGGAGTGAGACAGACTGAATTAGCACCATTTCATTTTTCAGAGACAGAGGGAGGAACTGACTAGCCAGCCTGGACTCTCAGGTGGTCACCACTCTCTCTCTCTTGTCCCTTTTTCCCCTGGAAAGGTGGATCTCCACTTCCTGACTGTTCTTACAGCCATTGCCACACAGGGTGCCATCTCCAGAGAAACACAGAATGGCTACTATGTCCGTACCTACAAGCTGGAGGTCAGCACCAATGGAGAGGACTGGATGATATACCGACACGGGAAAAACCACAAGGTAAAGGCCTTTTTATCTCTTTTGCATGTACCTTGGTTAGTCTTGTAGCTAACAGGAAGGAAGGGAACAGAGAGGTTTTGCAAGCCCAGAGTGTTTGATCCATAAGGGATCCTTTTTCTGATGAGGGCTGATGATGCTCTGAGCAGAAATAGTCCTTTCTCCTCTGAAAGCAATGAGGAAACACTATTCCTTGGAAAACCTGGCTGCTGTTGTGTCTTTCATGGTGGCAAGACTATGTTCTTTGACTGTAAATGAAGGAGAAAATTCTTTCACAGCCTATGTTTCACCATATATGATTCATTGAGCTTTTATGACTGTAGCCCTGTCTTCATGTTGGGTTAACAATCACAAAACCACATGAAACTATAGTTCAGGAGTTACTGAGGCCTGGAAATGAAAGAGCACTAATCCTAAGAGGGATTCACACCATCCCATAGAAGAAAATGAACAATAAATAATGAGGAGCAATTCAGGCTGCCAGAGCTATGGGGTCTGTCTTAGCAGGCACGATCAGCAAGGCACGAGTGGGCCCTGGGAGCTGTTGCATACTCTCACCGTCTTTCTGGAAGGCATGCAGAGATGGGACTGAGGGAAAGGGAAGGTAAATATGGGTGTTCAGACCTTCCAATCCTTGTGGGTGCTGCTGCATGGACAGGTGGCACAAGTTCTGAGTGGTCCGTGTGTGAAGGGTTTAAGGCAGCCATGATGTCCGACTGCCCTCCTCTGTCACTTGCCTTGGCCATGTGTTTGTCCCCTTGCCTAAGGGTACCTCAGGAAAGTCGTCCTGTACTCTTCTGTGGTGCCCACAAGCAACAGCTGCCATAGCTCAGGTCCTCCCTGTTGATGTGCCATAATCTGTCTGTCTGAACTCAGTGTCTGGGATCCCAAACACCTCCCACCACAGACACATCCTAGCAATTTCTGCTTGCTCTGTGCTTCTGTTAAACTAGCTGTCCCCTCTATTTGCTGTCACAGCCACTGCTGGCATGAAATGCAGTAGTCTGTCTTGTCCAAGATTCATGCAGACATTTCCTTCCCTTCCGGGATGTGTCATTTCCCCTTCCCCACAATTGTGTGTCACAGTTCAAATTCACTCTGATTCTCAGAATAAGTCCTCTTCGTGGAGATGACCCTAGCAGGGTCTCATACCTCTGATATTTGTAGTGTTTAAGCTCCTCCTTGTATGCCAGTGAGGTGGTGTTAGTCCTGTTTTAGAGTCAGGGAAATGGAGGCACAGGGCAGCCCAGCACCCCATAGGAGAGTCAGCATCCATGCTCCCCTAGACCCCATGCAGGCTGGCTACAGGGCTGCAGCTCATGGCTGAACTCACATACAGCTGTAATGCAGTGACCGTGTGGTGTGAAGGCTCTGTGCCCTCTCAGGAGCCACTAATTGCAGCAGACTTTTTTGTGATCTGGGGTCAACGCTCTTTAACCTGGTCATCCTGTGAAAACGGGTGAGTTTGAGGCATCGCTGGGATTGTTTCTGCTAGCTGAGGCAGGCAGGACATGGGCAACACGCTGGACAGAGAGATGGGCTAAATGCACACTTCAATGTTTCAAATAACCAGTGGCAATAGATCTACATTTCGAAGTCTAACTGTGGTGGAAATCTTCCCTGGAGGGTGGTTTTAGTTGCAGGGGAGAGTAAATATCTCATCCTTGTAGTCCTGGGCATTGAATATGGAATCCTTCAACCAGAGTGGAGCAGGACGTCATGACTGGTTTCAGTGCTGCTGAGCCAATTTACACCAGCCCAGCAAGACCCTAAAGCCTGGATGATTATCAACCCAAAGCAGTCTCATAGCCATGTGAATTGCTACCATTTCAGGGTTTGGTCTTTGAGTCCTATCGGTTTTTTTTTTTTCCCTTCTTTTTTTTTTTTTCACATCATAAAAAGAGGAAAAATCAAACCTCTCCTTTTTTACTCCTTTATTCCAGTCTTGCTTCATTTCCATGTTCTTGCCTCAATTTAGAAGGCACCTCCCTTGGCTGGAGGATAAGTAATTGCTTTTTGGTGTCTCACCTTGCAGCCAGCTGACTGCTTTCTTCCCTGCCAAATGACTGGCCACCAGCCACCAAGCCATAGTGGAGCCAAGGCAGAGCCCCTTGCTGATGGACCTGGTGCTGGGTGACTCTGGTCCCACCTTAATCCCCACCGTTGCTGCATTATACAAGCTCCCAGATGTCTGTATTCAAGGTGCAGATCCCTCCCTGCGTCAGTGCCGTGCTCCACACAGTTCACACTGCAACGGTGGAGTGAACCATGCCAAATAGATTTGTCAAGTCTGCCGCAACTTGATTTGGTGCCATGAGGAGAGGGGAGGGGGGTGCAGACAGAGACTCTATTCCTCTATATACATGAAGATATATACATATATATATACACACACACACATATATATAAACACACACACACACACACATATATATATATATATATACGCACATGCACACATAGGCATATGGGAACTGCTCTGAATTCCTGACGGCTGTGTGGGCCAAAAGCAAAGCTCTGCCATGTTATATGCGGGTCAGCTAACATTTACATCTTCATCAGAGAACTCAAGCCAGAGAAAACCTGTAAGTGCAGGAGGGGTGGGGAAGGAATGATGCTCTCTGCAGAGGATGGGGGGCTCTGACTTCCTCATCTTCACCCCCCACTTCCCCTCCCTCCAGTGTTTCAGAGGAGAGTGGGGACAGGGTGTTTCACTACAAAACGTGACAGCTCACCTTTGAGTCCCTAGCCACTGGTGCTCTCAGTGAGGGAAATGGGAAAGACAGGATGAAGCAGAGGAAAACAAGATTAATACACACTCACAGCAGACAGGGCTGGCTAGACTGTTTCCGTGATGAGCACTGCTGCATTTGTAGGGTGGGGAAGCAATGGGAAAGCAGCAGCAGGCTCGCAGCTGGCAGGAGAGGACCCCCATACTCACACCTTCCTCTTCCCTCCCCATTACTGCTGGGGTTTCCCCTTGCCTGGCAACTCACTCCCCACAAAGCCAAGCCCAGCACACCCCAAATGTCCCCCTGTCCATGAGGTTATGCTCTGTCCTTGCCCAGGACATGTGACCAGAGGCAAAGGCTAATCCAGTGACCTGAATGAAGGTGCAGAGAGTTCTCCTATGTGACCCCCAAAAGAGGAGACAGAGAGGAGAGCAGCTATCACCTCATGTTGCCCCACACTTACCCCATACTACCCACTAGCATGTCCCCATGGGACAGGGCCAAACAACCCATGCCCCAGAAAGACTGCTCTGGCTTACCCTCCCTGTTGCATTCTACTCTGTGTCATCCAAGGTTGATGGCCCCAGAGGTTATCTTCCAGGCACTGACTGGTGTGCATGCTGAGATCTTATCTAGCAATTTGCAAATGTCTTTAGAAAACAACTCGTTCTTGAACCCAAGGAAGGAAAAGAGCACCTGGCAGGATATGACCTTTTGGTTTTGGCCATTTACTTTGGAAATAGAAGCAACCATGAGGATTTTATCAGAAAGCAAAGTGGTTGTCTATTCTGATCTACTTCCTTCTTTATAAAGTCTTGTGTTCCATCTCCTGTGTGGTCTGAGCTGCTCTTGTCTTAACTGTGGAGATCAGCTACTGGGCTCATCTAGTGTAGCAAGGAGCTGGTGTGTGAAAAGGAGGATGCTACTGCAACATCTGCTTTGAGAACCTATAGAAGTCAATGGATGAGATATGGCAGCAGGTTCCAGCTGATGTGAACTTTCCATTTCCTACCTATTTTGATGATTTTGTGCTTGTTATCAGCTAACTTTCCTGAGTGGTATTTCAGGTGGATGCAAGAAGGCAGCTTGAATTGTTGCAAAGAGCCAAATATCTCAGCTGTTCATGGAACTGGGGACATCAGAGGTGTTGGGCAATACTGAGGATGATTCTTTGGGGACCCTTGTGCATTCCCTTAGGAGCATTCCTCTGTCTTTTCAGGTCTTAATGAGATCTCCTCTGTTCATTCATCTGTAGAAGGCGAGAAAAGCTTTTGGTACTGTGGCATTTTTATCTGGAAAACTCAGGAAAATTTGTGTGATCAGCCAGAAGACCACAAGTGTTTTCACAAAGACATCATGGTGCAGAGTGTTTGCCCAAAAGCATTCCTAGGTCCTAGCCTGCTGCTGCTGCTTTTGCAGGTGGGACAAATACGTCAGCTTTGGGAAAGGCAGTCCTGTGCATTCTCCCTTGGTGCAGTACTAGGAGAGAATTACAGACCTGGCTTTACTAGTAAGGCTGCAGCTTTGTACTTCTGGGCCTGATATCTCCTTTGCAGGCTAACAGAGTGCCATTCCTTATGTCCCTGGTGACTCCTGGATCTGAGTGGAGCCTCTCAAAGACACAGTGCTGGCAAGCCCTGCTCAGCGCACTGTGCCTCGCCCAGACGGCTGTGCTTTTGTTGAATGTTGCCAAGTATCATTTTTATTTTACCTCCTTGTTCCTGGATTTAATAAATCCAGAACTATCCACCCTCCACTCAAGCCAGAATCCTGCCACCATCAAACATGCCCCATTTTATGCCTTCCCTATCTGACAAGGAAAATAATCTCCCCTACTTTTCTCCTTCATGCTTCTCTGTCTAAATCCTGAAGCCCTAATCCTGTTAGCATGCTCTGTTCCAGGGCTCTGTCTCCACAGGAGTAACATAATCCTGCAGTAAATCTAGTGGGTCCAGAGAGACACATACATACAGATGAAAGCAGAGCTACTGCCATCCTTGGCCTCCTTTGCATCCCCCAGACACTTTCTTTAGCTCCCCAAGAAATTGCATAGTGGCCCGGCAGCACAATAAATAAAACAGGAGAATGGTTACCTCCTGTCCCTTCCCTTACTTGCTGCCTCTCTGACTTCACAGTGCTTTTTGTCTCACTGCCCTTCACTTATTTTACTCCAAACTGCCATTGGCACAATTCCCATGCTCACTGGAACTAATGCAGCTTCAAAAATCCCCCCATCACCCCGCAGCAGTTCCGATGTGTCAGAAATACAATTTGCAAGTGATGGTGTGGAGCTTGCGTGTGTGCACATGGAGAACTTACCCAGTCCTCTTCTAGCCATCATCTCCTACCACTTGCTTTCTGCAGCAAATTAATTAAGCAGGTCAGCTCTCATTGATTATCAGTTTAATTTTACATGTAGACCTGTCGACTAGACTAAAATGGAAGTAAATATAAAATATATGGAGAGGGGATGCACAGCTTTCTGATGCATCAGTAAAAATGAGTTCCCTTGACAGCTTCTTGGAAGGTGCTTTTAATTTGTTAATGGTTTTCCCATTTGTCTTCTGGCGCTGTCACCCTTCAGCACACGTACAAGCATATGCGCATGTGTGCTCTCTTCTGAGGGTATATCTATCTATCTATCTATCTATCTATCTATCTATCTATCTATCTATCTTCCTAAATCACAGCCAGCTTTTTTTTTTTTTCCTACTGGTGTAAATTACTGTGACTTCTTATACTTTGATGGCGATATGTTGATTTACACCATTTGAAGACTTGGCTCAAAATATGTGCTGAGTGGGATGGGAAGCAGATAGAATGGGAAGAACAGCAATGTTCTATTTTGGTAAGGGGGAAGAAATCTTTGCTTTCTTGGCACTCCCAACTTCACACATTTTCCTGCTAGTTCTTCCCATTCCGTGAGTGCTAATTTGAGGCAGAATGTAGAGACTGTTCAAGTCAATGGGACTCTCTCCACAGTGTGCTTGGTCTCTGGGGTCAGCATTTTCAGTGTGGAGAAACCATATGCTCAGGGTCAGATCTTGGTCAGCAGCATTGGGACCTGTGGGCTCATGATACATTGGGAAGGAGGTTGAAAGTCCAGGCATGTGGAATGACCCCTACTTCTCTAACAGCATTAAGCACCTGCCCTCTGAAAGTGGCCCCTTTTTGTTATTCTGAACAAGGTGCAAAACAATGACTTGCTATGATCAGTTGGCGCTTTTCAGAACCAGGGTTCGCTGTGGCAGACTCCACCAAAGCAGCCAATACTATAGCTGTAAGTCAGGTGTCATTTTTGCCCTCATTAACTGTCAGACTGGATTCTCAAGGACCTGACTCGGCTATGTAGCTTGTTGAATGTGATCTAGTCTGAGGAAATTACAGGTCCCCAAATCTGAAGGAGAATTGAGGTTACTCTCCTTGGAAGTCATGACTGGGACTAAGGTGGTGTAAGAGATTATTTCAGCAATACATGTGGTAGTGATAAAGATTTTGGGCTCAGACCTGCTTCTGCTTTTTCTCAAGCTTGACTTTGCAGAAGTCAGCAACAAATTACACTGGTGTAAATTTGGATTCTGGCCCCTGATGCTTGTATGTGCGAAGTGAACTAAAAAAGAACAAAACTGGAAATATGCTAAACCAAAAAGAGCAGCAAACCTCATCAGTGACTGTTAAACATGCTGGTCCATATGCAACCTTTGGCTCACAGAGTCTTCAAACTGCTGATTATGGGAAGCAAAGAGAAGTTGCCAGGAGAAGAAGCCCCTGAGCTTACTGGCCCCAGGCATCTGCTGGGACCACCATCAGGAACCACCCCCTGGGGCAGAGGGACCTTTGGGTTGACCTAACTGCTCCTTGTGCTAAAATAGTTGCATTGGCTCAGATAAACATTTCCTGTTCTCCAGTATTAGGTTCAGAGGTAAGGTGTTGTGTGTCAGCCTCTGTGTTGACTTAAAGCTGAAGGCTTTGCTGTGGTGTGGAAATGTATCCTTTCAGCCTGTGTGTTCTCCCAGGTTTACAAGACACATACACACACGCATGCCTGGAGAGTGTTCCATAGTAACCTCTCTTCTTATAGCCCTCCTACAGGAAAAAAAAAAGAGTATTTGGTGGCTGCTGAGCAAGGAGAAGGATGGGAAGTGGGGTCAGACAGGATAAAATAGGATATTAAAAGCACATAAACCATGCTGTGTTGCTAAACGGTAGCAGCATGATAGATACTCTCCAGATTAGCATTTCTGCTCAAATTCACATCAACTCCAAATCCCAAATACCAGCCAGATTTGCAACCCAAGATCTGTGGTGTGGCATCTGCTCCCTGCCCTGGCAGGGAAATGATGTGCAGGGGCAGCCCAGAGCTAGTTTCGGTTCTGTGAACAGCCACCACCCCTCTCTACAAACACCCTCCGCAGCAAGCCCTGGTGTGCTGGATCCTGGGACAAGTGGTAATGTGCTGTCTGCAGGCCTAGAGCAGCAGGAGGCTTTTAAATGGTTCTTAACTACTATGCAAATCAAGAGGTCAGGGTACAGGCTCACCCCTTTTTCTGTCCAGGATCATAGGAATCTGCAGTTGAATGAATTGACTCATGTCTCCAACTGAAGGAGATCAGTTCCAGAGATTAACTTCCCCCCCTTTGCTCTGAGATAAACTTAGTGGAAGCTCCATTGCTTAGCACAGCATATGCAGAAAAGCCCAGCCAACATCTCAGTGTGGATGCAGCTCCTGGATGAGATCAGAGAATGCTCTAGCCCTGTCCTGAGAACCTGCATGCTTGGAGGGACGGGGGTATTACTTGCAGCCTCGGTCTGTGAGCTCTAGTGCTCTGTGCTGGGAGCAGAGAAAGGGTTGAAAATTACCCTCAGGTTGGGTATTTCCTCTTTCCCACCTTGTCTTGCTCACTATGGCTCTGCAGTCTGAAACAGAAACACAAGTATCCAGTCCCTCTCCAGCCTATTAAAATAATGGGCAGGAGGGGTGGATCTAACATCCATCTGGTAGTTATTGATTATGGCCAGCTGGTAAGGCAGCAGCCTTTTCATATCATGTCAGATCATAAACTTTCCAGAAAAGCTGTCACTCTGGTGGGCTGAATGAGTGCAGGGGAGCAGGGGTGAGGGACTGGCTGGGAGGGCAGCTTATTGCCCCACAGCAGCAGCATCCTCCCTGCTTGGCCTGCTGCTTGCACACAGTGTTCTCTAGTGAAGCTCAGTGCGAGGTTATGTTGGGGTGTCAGCCCATTTACCTGCAGAGGGGAGGCAAGATCTCACACAGAAATTGGGGACATCTGGCCTTTTGTATTGGAGCAACTCTAGATCTGGGAGTGAAATCAAAGTAGCTGTGGCCTGATAATACAAGGTACCTTGGAATGCCATGAGAGGCAGAGGGGCAGGAAGCTCCTGTGTCTGTTGCCTGATAGATGAGTCCACCATGCTGTCCTGCCAACAGCTCAGCTGTCCCTGCTTGTCCCAGGGTGCTTGCCCTGGCTAGAGGCTGGCCCCACCCAGAAAGCCTCTTCTTGGTTTTCCCTGCTGAGATTATTTCAACTGTTGAACTGGTTCTTTCTGCCTGGAGAAGACGTAATCAGATTTATGTACCCTCACCCTTGCAGACGTTTCAGGCCAACGAGGATGCCACAGAGGTGGTTCTCAACAAGATCCACAGCCCAGTGCTCACACGCTTTGTGCGCATCCGTCCCCAGAGCTGGAAAAATGGCATTGCCCTGAGGCTGGAGCTGTATGGCTGCCGCATCACCGGTAAGGGTCACCTCCTTGGCCTCAGACCTCCTCTCTGTCCCTCCGGCAGCCTATCCTGGGCTGCTGTCCCTTGCAGCTGTCATGGCTGCTTGGGGTGGGAATGGTGACACTGTGAGCTTGATGAAGGCACCCATATCAAGGGGGCTTGTGGGGACAGACGCCCAGACCCCAGAGGCAAGGGGGAAGCACCCAGTGCTGGTGCTGGTTTATTGCCCAGAGCTTAAGCTTGTGTGGAAAGCAACAAGCACTCCCTTCACATGTCCTGGCTGTTCATGTACTTTCCTTCCCTGCAGATTCACCCTGCTCCAACTTGCTGGGAATGCTTTCTGGCCTCATTCCCGACTCACAGATCTCAGCCTCTTCCATCAGAGGCTATGACTGGTCTCCCAGTATGGCCCGCCTGGTGAGCAGCCGCTCAGGCTGGTTTCCTCGTGTCCCCCAAGCCCAGCCTGGGGAGGAATGGCTGCAGGTGGACCTTGGCATCCCAAAGAATATCAAAGGCATCATTATCCAGGGTGCTCGTGGAGGGGACAGTGTCACTACCACTGAGTCCCGTTCCTTTGTGAAGAAGTTTAAGGTGGCCTACAGCATGAATGGAAAGGACTGGGAGTTCATCCAGGACCCCAAAACAATGCAACCCAAGGTAGGAACTCCCTGGAGCAGCTGCAAAACAAGATCTCTTTCTAGCTGTCTGCAGTCTGCCTGATGAGATCTTGGGAAATTAGCTGTCTCTCCCCACTGAAACCTTGGGCGATTGGGTTGTCACCCTGAAATCCCAGATTGTGTCCCCTGGTCCTGCTTCTAAGCTATATTAAAGGCTGGAGGTTCCACCTTGCCCCCCAGGAAAACTAATTTTCCTTCATTTCTTATGTTGAACCAGCCCTGGGGATGTGGATATCACCTTCTGGTCCTTCCAGCT
Organism: Ceyx cyanopectus; assembly: GCA_013401355.1. Taxonomy (NCBI): domain Eukaryota; kingdom Metazoa; phylum Chordata; class Aves; order Coraciiformes; family Alcedinidae; genus Ceyx; species Ceyx cyanopectus. The sequence continues at coordinate 30,255 of VYZU01059655.1, forward strand.
CCTGCAGGTCAGAAACCAAAAGATGGTGTGTTCAGTTGTTTGCCACAAGCTTGTGGCTTGTGCCTCTGGCAGAGGAAGAAGAATCACAAATTCTCTTTGGGAAATTTGCTGTATCTTAAGTCCCTTTTGCTGCACTGGTGTGACCCTGAAATTCCCCAAGTTTCCCCATATTATTGGAGTTCCCCATAATCTTCCTGTTTAGCAGTATGGGAGTGGTAGAGGGCTTGAGGAATGAATGAATTGCTCTGCTACTGTCTGTTCTCTTTTTATACAAACTCATCTGCTTCTGAAAATTTGGGTAAGTTGTGATGTTTCCCAATCCTACAAATTAATCATAGAAGGCCTGATGCTATCTATAGCCCTCTGTTTATTCCTCAAAGACTTGAGTTTGTGCACATAAACTGAAAAGCAACAGTACTTGGACTGTGAGGAAAACTGAGTGTTTACACTGTCCAGGAACATGCAGTAGCTTCTTTATTTGCCAAAAGACAAATCTGATCATATATATATATGTGAAGTTAGTGGATATTCCCCAGGCTTCCCCTGCATGACTTGGGTCAGAATCTGACCCCTGAATATAAAACAGAGGCCAAGAGAGATCGTGTGAGTTTTTTAGGAACAGCTTGTCTGGTCCTCTTGAAACTGAGGAGAAACACCCCAATTTCTACTCAGCTGGACTCAATGGCCCAGAGTCAGACAGCTAAACTATTTCAAACTGTGCCTGTGTCCTCACAGACCTAAATTATCAGGTCTGGTGGAGAACATGTGGAATGCACACATCACCTTCCTTTTTTTCATTTTCTCTCTGTAGCTTTTTGAAGGTAACATCCACTACGACATCCCTGAAGTCCGGAGGTTTGACCCTGTTCCTGCCCAGTACATCCGAGTTCACCCAGAGAGGTGGTCTCCAGCAGGCATAGGAATGCGCCTGGAGGTTCTGGGCTGCGACTGGACAGGTAGGAGCCCCTGTACCTCTGTCCACTGTCTCCATCATGGCCACAGCAGGCACTAAACCAACAAGATGTGAGCATGAGGTTATTTCTCTCCCTGCTGTCCCACCTCAGGGCCAAGCTATGGCAGGGACATTGCAGCCATGAAGGCGGAACCTGCAGTGTGGTGTCACCCCATCTTTTAACTTCCACCTTAGCAAGAACTCACCTTGATATGGGATGTGGTAGCAATTCTTGGACCCAAATCCAAGCTTTCACACAGAGATCCATGCAGGATTTGTCCCCAGCTCACTTCTCCCTATTTTCAGATCCCTTATCTGCATGTTTTACAAGCTTTCCTTGTCTGTGTTAGATAACATCTGGCTTTTTTAATCCAAATGGGTAAGAAAAAAAGTAGGAAGAGAAGCAGAGGTGTGGAAGAGCAGTGCAGTGACCAATGCAGGTATCTTGAACTCTTCCACAATAATGCTCTGCTGTATAAACAACTGTCCCTGCCTCATTGAACACCATGTGGAAATTCTTTTGCAGACAATTTGGGGGACTTAATTTTCCAATGTCTTTAAAACATCCCTAAGACCAGGGAATTTTGCTCACTTTTGCCCACCTATTTTTTCACAAGTGTTATGCCTTGCAGCCACCACTGTTTTTGATACAGAGGTGAAAACTGTCTAACACACCTAATGGGGTCAGTAGAAGTTGGGCCTTTGACCCTCTGAGGCTCAATGATGATTGATTGCTCCATAGTTTCATCCCCCAAAGCCAAAAATACACCCAACAACTCAGTGGGTGTGATGTTAACTTTTCAGTACCAGGGGCTAGTTGTCCCTTTTTTTATTTTTTTTATTTTTTTTAAATAATCTGCTTACATCTGAATGTGGTGTCCAGATGTCAGTGATAAAGAGGTATGATTTCTACTTTATAAACACATCTGTAGAAGACATTTTCTTGTCAGAATTTCCACTCTAGGAAGCTTAAAAGATACAGAGCTTTTTTTCACCCTTTTGTTCAGTCTCTACTAGCCTTTGCTCCTGTGATGCGCTGTGAGATGCATTACAAACACTTAACAGCAAATCACACAACACACATATATACAATTAATAATGACCATTTGTCACCTTTGACGTCAATAGCAAATCCACTGGGAATCCACTGTAAATGTTCTAAATTTTTAATTAAAATTAGTTCTTAATTTAAATCTTACAATTTACAAGGATGTTATAGACGAAGCGGGCACCATGGCTTTCATGCAAGCAATGGGAGCTGAGGCTCTGTGCAGAAGTGGTTGGCCAGTGGTCTGTGGGCTCTGCAGACTATTGCTACATGGTGCATCACGTCACTGCATCCCTGCTGCAAAGGGAGGCAGTCACACAACACTCCTGACCACGTACATGTCAGCACCTCCATTGCGCTCCTGCAGACTGGAGAATAAGGGGGTTTGTTATCCTCAACTTGGGATTTTTTTGTTGTTGTTGTTCAAATTTTCTTTAACAGCTATGTCCACACTCAGTTTCAATATCAGCAGCAACAGCCCATGTTTTCTCTAGGCAGGGTGCTTTATGGTGGTTTCCCAGGGTGGCTGTCTAATCATTTGCACATTGTAATGTTTAAATCTCAACTGCCAAATCATAAACATTTGTAGCTTTATTGATCTACAGGCATTTGGCTTTGTAATCAGAGAAGGGCTTGTAATCTTGTGGATTCATGTTATAAAAAGCATTTATATCCCTCATGCAACCTGGGGAGCAGAGATAGCCCATGGCATTATCTGCATGGCAAATCCAGGCTGGATACATGCAGCAGTCCTTAACAATGCAGACATACATCCCTCCTTTGCTGAGAGGACCCAGGCACGTTACAGAACTGGCTGTGAAAACCCAAGGAAATGCAGCTTGGGAACAAGATTAAGAGATGGATTAAAACAAGATGATTGAAAATATTTTCAAGTGAGAGTTTAAGCCCATGTGTACCTTGCCCAGATGTTTCTGTTGCTTAGCAGCAGCAAGCATCTTAATTACTGAGTGAAACAGGTAACTTAACAGCAATTGTGCTCACAAACTAGTCGTCTAGTAACTCAAAATTGGGAAGCAGGCAGTCAGCAATTGGCTTCCTTCAAAGACCTGCCAAAATTTTCCCTCAAAGAGTGGAAATAGATGAATGTTCACTTTCAGCTGGTTTTCTCTCCTTTGAAGTTCCAAACATCTGGTTTCAATTGCTCAGTGACTTTGCATTTTGATCAGCAGTTACCACCAGTTGCTCAGACACTTGCGGGGCCATGGAGAGAGAAAGCAAGCAAGCAAGACCTCTCTTTTTCACTTTCCATTTCACACATCACGTAGTCCTCCCTGCTATTTTCATCATCTCTTTTAGCCATCATGTTGTGGCTCTGCCATAGTAACTGATTTTAAGATATATTTCTGTGGCTTGTCCAGGGCACTGCAACACTGTTGATTTACATCCGCTCAGCATCTGTGTCCCATATGGGACTTGGGTTTCAAGGTCCTTCCACATTGTCACATTTCAGCAATAAATCTCAATATACAAGAACAACAACCTAAAAAAAGTACCAGCTCTAAATAACTTGCTGCTTTTGATATGTTGCCTTCACCTGGTGCTTTTCTTTTTCTCTTTTTTTTTTTAATGACAGTTTTCTGTGCCTGGCTGCTTGCAATTTGCTTCTTGGTTGCATTTTGAGTTTTATGGGGTTGTAACAAATTTGAACTTACAAATTAAAAGACTTTGAGAATATTTTGTATTTTATCCCAAACAAAGACAGCCACTGGGAGAAGAAAAAAAAAAAAAAAAGGGAAAAAAAAAGGCCCTGAGAGTTTATGTGCAATATGTTTAATAACAGGAGAATAAAAGGGCAGAAAGGAGCCTATGGAAAATATTTAGTGTATTTAGCTATTTCCTCTTGCTTCTGGCTTTATTAAATTATACCCTGAAGGGTGCCGACAAAGGAACACAATCACACGTAACCGAGCAAAGCAGCCTTTTTTTTAAATGTGGAAAGAATTGTCCGCTGTACTCCACTTAATGCACCCATAAAAAGAGAGACTGCTGGAACCTAATGTAATTTACTGTTTATCTTAATATCCTTCCCTTTCTTGCTTAAATTTCCCCTGACACCTGCTTGGACGTTGTTTCACACGGACCATGTTGGAGAGAGGGAAATTGGACAGAGACCTTTTGAAAGTATAGTCAGGAGCCTGGAGTGTGAAACCAGATGCTTTTTGCAGTGAGCGCACAAGCGGATCCTCTGGGTCCGTTTGCAGTTACATCGTTTGTGGGTTTGAGTGACTAGTTTTAGAAATTGGTACAATTGGTGGGAATGTCGTGTGTGTTATTTTAAGGTGTCATATGCCATAAAAGAAAAATCCATTCTGCCTGTGATCTTTCTTATCCAGTAATGACAGCTAAGTGGATTGACAACACTAGTGTAGATTAAAAAGTTAAGAGAAAAAGTAGCATATACACCTAGAAGACAGCCTTGTCCAACAAGACTCTAAATAAACAGAACTCCCATACAGAAGGAGCCAGATCACCTGAAGTTCAAACCGTGCTAACATTTGTAGCATTTGGAAATTTCACAATAATCTTGTTTTCTCTCTTGCTACCACTGTAAGAACAAGAGAAAAATATTTTTTTTCTTTGGTTCCTCCTGCCTGGGCTGTTTGTATTGTCTATTGCAAATAGTGTCTCTACTCCATTTTTTTCAGATGTAAAGCCCACTGCGGAGACGCTAGTGCCCACTTTGAAGAGTGAAGACACCACCACCCCATACCCAACTGATGAAGAGGCAACTGAGTGTGGTGATAGCTGTGGAGAAGATGAGGGTATGTATCAGAGCAGCCCATCTTTATCTCAATAAATGATGGGTTAAGAGCTAAGCAAAAACTCTTATCTTCTCATTAGCTCCTATACACGGGGCTGATTCCTGGAAAGCTTAGAGTAATAGTATTAGTGATAGGCCAAGATAAGAAAAAAAACAACCAAAACCTGCCAAAATCTGATAAGTTTTATTGAGGAAGGATGCAAGAGCAAGAGATAGCAGTTAATTCAGTCCCTAGGGTACAAGACTTGTAGAGCTGCTCTCCCAGCTTCCTTACATGACCTGAAGAAACTCATTTAATGCCATTTTAGAGCCACCTCTGTTCCAGATCCCATTGCTTGGTGTCATAGATTCAAGGGAGTTATTCAGACTGTCTGCTACACAGAGCTCCTTTTGCATAGGTGACAACTGTGGGAGTAAATAATGACATGCAGAGAAGGCTGATGTCCTGAACACCTATCTGTGAAGGATAATCTTCCCTAGTATCAGTTGCTTAAAATTTAGTAGGACAGTCTGGATTCTTTGTGTCGGCAGCAGAGAGAATGGAACACTACTAACTCCAAGCAGGAGTTTCTCCTGGCTTAGATGGCAGTCAGATGTGCAGGGAATGGTTTGCTGTCTGTGGTGGTTGCTTATTGCTTTTGTCTATAGAAGAGTCTGAATGCTAGTTTAAACTACAGGCTGCTCTTGATAAAAGCCAGTGCTGGCGAGGGACCAATCTTCTCTGCCTTAGATCCCTACATGTAAAAGAAGACATCATATTCTTCTGTTCCTTGCAAGGGGGATGTGAGAATTTAAAGCTTATGAAATGTCCAGATAAAGGGGAGAGGGCTTGGCAGAACTGTGCAGGGTTAGTTGTGTAGTGCAGTGCTCAGGAGATGCATGCCCCTGGGCTTAACAGCAGAGCCTGGGCCTCAGCACTGAGCTGGAACATTTACACAAGGACGTAAATGAGAAATTTGTCAAGGAAAAGCTACTATTTGAGTTAGTTAGTAGAACTTCTGTCACTTAGATTCCATTCCCAGTGAAAAAAATATTGAATTTTTAATTATTTTTTTTAAGAACATTAATTGGCTTTTTCACATCTCCCATTGGGTTTCTGCAGTAGTGCAGTTCTGGAAATGCAAGTTGCAGGCGTAGCTCCAAGGGCCTGATTCTCATTTCTTTGCCTCAGTCATAAGCCTGTGCAATCCTGCCATCATTGAGCCACTTGAGAACTTGCTGAGAGGAAACTTAGGCCAGTAATAGTCTCTGCAACAACACAAAACGTGGATACAGTCCAGGGTAAGAGAGTGAGCAGAGTATACCATGGAGCGTGGAACCAGACTCCCCATCAGCTTCCCTCAGATTTAGCAACAATTTTCATTCTCATACTCCATAAACAATGAGTGTGTTTCTCTGGACATTCAGATTTATGAAAGCCAAACAGAAACAATGCTGCTCTCCAGGGATTGAGATTAGATTGGAATAAAAGGATCCATGATCTGCATTGTTTTAATTTGGAGTGGGAGCATGTAAAGAAATCCCTCTGCCCCTCACAGAAAAGTTCCCTTGATGCCTATTGCTTGAGTCACTCACCTCCTTCTGGCTATTGCTCACTTTGTGGACGCTGTTATTCAGAACTTCCTCTTTGCTCAGGAAAAACCTGGGGCTCTGACGTACATGTCCACTAAGTGCTTGGGATGATCTCAGATCATTTCTGCAGCCTCCAAGCCTTATGTCTGCNGTGTCATAGATTCAAGGGAGTTATTCAGACTGTCTGCTACACAGAGCTCCTTTTGCATAGGTGACAACTGTGGGAGTAAATAATGACATGCAGAGAAGGCTGATGTCCTGAACACCTATCTGTGAAGGATAATCTTCCCTAGTATCAGTTGCTTAAAATTTAGTAGGACAGTCTGGATTCTTTGTGTCGGCAGCAGAGAGAATGGAACACTACTAACTCCAAGCAGGAGTTTCTCCTGGCTTAGATGGCAGTCAGATGTGCAGGGAATGGTTTGCTGTCTGTGGTGGTTGCTTATTGCTTTTGTCTATAGAAGAGTCTGAATGCTAGTTTAAACTACAGGCTGCTCTTGATAAAAGCCAGTGCTGGCGAGGGACCAATCTTCTCTGCCTTAGATCCCTACATGTAAAAGAAGACATCATATTCTTCTGTTCCTTGCAAGGGGGATGTGAGAATTTAAAGCTTATGAAATGTCCAGATAAAGGGGAGAGGGCTTGGCAGAACTGTGCAGGGTTAGTTGTGTAGTGCAGTGCTCAGGAGATGCATGCCCCTGGGCTTAACAGCAGAGCCTGGGCCTCAGCACTGAGCTGGAACATTTACACAAGGACGTAAATGAGAAATTTGTCAAGGAAAAGCTACTATTTGAGTTAGTTAGTAGAACTTCTGTCACTTAGATTCCATTCCCAGTGAAAAAAATATTGAATTTTTAATTATTTTTTTTAAGAACATTAATTGGCTTTTTCACATCTCCCATTGGGTTTCTGCAGTAGTGCAGTTCTGGAAATGCAAGTTGCAGGCGTAGCTCCAAGGGCCTGATTCTCATTTCTTTGCCTCAGTCATAAGCCTGTGCAATCCTGCCATCATTGAGCCACTTGAGAACTTGCTGAGAGGAAACTTAGGCCAGTAATAGTCTCTGCAACAACACAAAACGTGGATACAGTCCAGGGTAAGAGAGTGAGCAGAGTATACCATGGAGCGTGGAACCAGACTCCCCATCAGCTTCCCTCAGATTTAGCAACAATTTTCATTCTCATACTCCATAAACAATGAGTGTGTTTCTCTGGACATTCAGATTTATGAAAGCCAAACAGAAACAATGCTGCTCTCCAGGGATTGAGATTAGATTGGAATAAAAGGATCCATGATCTGCATTGTTTTAATTTGGAGTGGGAGCATGTAAAGAAATCCCTCTGCCCCTCACAGAAAAGTTCCCTTGATGCCTATTGCTTGAGTCACTCACCTCCTTCTGGCTATTGCTCACTTTGTGGACGCTGTTATTCAGAACTTCCTCTTTGCTCAGGAAAAACCTGGGGCTCTGACGTACATGTCCACTAAGTGCTTGGGATGATCTCAGATCATTTCTGCAGCCTCCAAGCCTTATGTCTGCTTCCTCAACTGAAAGAGCTAGCAGCTGCCTCACGGCTACATGCAGCCCCTGGCATGTCCTCTCCTGCCCACACACCTGGCTCTGCAGAAAGGCTCTCCAGAGTTTTTAAAGCTGTTGACATGGGGGAATTAGCTCTGCTTCTGTTTCACAGATGAAAAGTTAAATGACTTGCCCAAAGACCATGTGGTGAGTCCACAGCAGAGCTAGAAAGAGAGGCTGGCTTCTCTCACTCAGAATCCAAAAGCTCCAGCTTATGTTGGCCCCATGTTTCCCCTGGTAGCATTTCCATGAGAAGGTAGGAAGTGGTGAGTGACAGCTCACCACATTGACAGACAGCTCGCGTCTGGTGCAAGTGGCTAGATCTGTCACTCAGGAGCTGGGTTTCTGGAGCACTTGAGATTCTCCTCTTGGAGCCAGAGCAGGAACTGATGAGCAGAGGGCACTCAGGAAGCACTCTTCCGTGACATTTAAGAAGACATTTAATATTTGACCACTCTAAGGGATGAAGAGAAGGTGCTGACTAGAGTCTGAAAGCATTTGGTACTTGTTTTTATATTTCCTTCATTCGGTGGATTAGCCACAGGACGTGATGTGAGCATTTTAATGGTGCAGAACTTCAGGCTGATCTCTGGAGTTGATGAAATGTGAGATAGGTTAAAAGCATCAATGTGAGTGAGATTCCATGCGTTCTTCAGTATTTATGGTTTGATGGCTATTTTAGTTTTCTGGGTTTTTTTTTTTAATAACAACCTTTCATTTGTAGGTCATTTTTTAATCCAACTTTATTTTACTTCTTTTTATAAGATTTCCACCTCCCTGCAAACTTCAACTGCAACTTTGATCTCCCTGGAGACCTCTGTGGTTGGTCACACGACTTTGCAACAGGTTATACATGGTCTTTTCAACCTACAAGTACCTGGATTGGCAACTCTGAACCAAGCCCTGAGACTGTGCCTGGTAAGATGGTTAATACCATACCACTGAAGGGAAAAGGGAGCTGATGGGGCTTTCTCCATGTAAACAGTATGACTGATTATTGCACAGCTATTAAGAGTCACGAAAGCTGTGCAGAGCTGAACAATTTCTTTTGTGGAAGCTTTCAGATGTTTGTTGTATGGTTCAAAATTTATTTATAGGACTGTAACCACTGGCAGGGAATTATACTATCCTCTTGAGCTGGCTTTGAATCATACACTGGGCTTTGAATCCCCTGTGACTGTGAAGCTTAGCATGGGTTTTGTTCCACATCCTGATCCAAATGTCCTCCTTAGGACTCAATGATTTTTATTTCTTCCTCCAATATGTTGTTTGGATTGCGTATAGTCTTCAGCACAGAGGATTTCAACCTCCTCAAGTGAAGGATGATCCACGCCCTAAGAATGCTGAAATATGCCAGCTTGTTTCTGTTTGACTTTTGCACTTTTTATCTTCTGTGCTTTGGAATAAGATTTGCATGAGTGTGGCAGAGCCTAATTTATGGAGGACCTCAGTGATATGTGCTGGCATGGGTTGGGAGAGAGCCAGCCTCTGGCAGCATGGTTGATTCTTGTTGATTCTTCAGCTTTGTGTCTTGGAATTTGCTCTGGCACTAGTGCCCTTTTCTTAACCTCATTGAGTTTGTGGCATGAGTGGCATGAAGAACATTTGCCAGGTTCCTTAGTAGACTCTGTCACCATAGCATCACTTCTTCTCACTATCAGTCATTGCTTATGAAACTTGAGGCTCCCCCAGGAAGAGCTGTCTGATCTTACCTGTCTTCAGCTCTGCCCTGATGCCTAGTGACTCCAGTGTTTACATGCCATGTGCCTAGGGAGCTATGCATGCTCTGGGCTTCTCCCCACCCTCCCCCCAGTAAGGTTGAGTCTCAAGATGCAAACATTCAGGGGAACCTGTTAGCCACCTGGCAGAGGCGCTGGCCAGATTGGCAGTGCCGCCAGCCAGTTGGAAAGCCGTGCAACCAACACCTGGTAGGCAGTGCTAAAGAGGAAAATATGTATTCCAGAAACATATGGGAAGAGGAGAATCTGCTACATCTCCACACACAAATCACCCCCACACAAATGCACACATCATTTCTCTCTCCAGCTCCTGGGGTGCTCAGCGTTTTTCTAAGACACAAGTTAATGCTGCAATTGCAGCCTATATGGACATCTGACAAAGTCTTTGGTGTGACATAGGGTCACAGTGTCTGCTATGGAGAAAAACATTTTCATATTTCAAGTGTTTATCTCTTTAGCATGTGAGTGCTTTAGAAGATTAATATCTGGAGCTCAGTGGAGCCTTGGGCAACAGGAGAGAACACTTACAGTCAGCCCCAGACTTAATAACCCTCCCCATCTCATTCACTGTAATAATGTTTAATTAATATAAGCCTCCTGTAAGTAGGATATAAATTACTTATTTTTATAACTCAGACTCAATTTTTCATTTCCTCTCCCCTGACTCTCCCTACAATTAGTTTCCCATAGTTTCTTAGAAGACTGTTGTATGTATGCATACATGTGTGCGTGCATGCACAGCCTGGGAGAGGCTGGTGCTGCTTCAAACAGCTCAGCACACAGTTCTGGTTTTTACCCTTCTTCTACCCTTTCTTCTCTTAGTCATGAATTGCAAAACCTCAACACTACAACCTGAGGAACATTTTCCTACTGCATTCAGTGATCTGTTTTTTTGCCAGTGGGGAGAGGTCTCACGGTGCTGTGCTGAGCCAGGCACCAAAGCACTGACAAGGTACAGTCAGGTGCTTAGGCCCTGCCTGGCAAGTCATGGGCTTTATGGGCAGAGGAGAAGGTGGTGGAGGAGGAGGAGGCAGCAGTCCCAGGAGGCTGAAGTGACTTGCCCTCTGTGGTGGAAGAAGTCATCAGCAGACACCAGGCACAGGCTGAGGGATGGATTTTGGCACTACCATGGGATCAGGAAGGGCTGTGCCCTCCCAGTGGCCATGCTGCTACCCTGTCCACGCAGCATGCTGGTCTGTGGAGGGACCAGTAGACAAAGGTGTGGCTGCCACTCCTTGCTTTGGCCCTGCTCTTAGAAATTAAGAAGATATGACACAAAAGGTAACAACTATTTGGTTTTTTCCTCCCCACACAGCTTTTAAAAGCAACTCAAGAAACATGAAAAAGAGGCAATGCCAGGCCCTCAGCAGGGACAGAATCGAAGCATTGTTTGATTCACACTCCCCCATTCTTCCCCTGCCTTTCCCTCGAGCTCCCTCCGGCACTTTGTTTCTACTTGGAAAATTCATCCTGGGACTCCAGGGAGTAATGAATGAAAAGCTCTTTTTCAGGGTGGTCTTTTCTTGTGAATTCCCCACCCTGGGGTGAGCAGTTGGGTGAAGGAGAGCAGCTGTGCTTGGTTTAGGGGCAGGGCAAGAACTAACGGGAACTCAAAGCTGCTGGAGCCCAATTTACTCTGATTTAAAGGTGCTGTCCTGGGCTAGAGACTGCAACTACTCTATGGTAGCAAGGAAGTGTCCTGTGCCTTAAAGAGCCATGTGAGATGTGTTTCTATTTCTTCTGAAAATGGAAAAAAAATAAAAGGGAAAAAATAATAATGAAAGGAGGAGCTCTGATTCAGTCTGCATGAAAGAGAGGGAGAAGGAAATGACCATGGTGAAATACCCTCTGTGAGGCACTTGATTAGAAAAGTCTGCTGAGAGACAAGCCTGAATTCCTCAGATATCTCCCGATTTCATTTTATGCACTGCATGCAATTCCTCCTTATCTTGGCTCGGAGAACTTCTTGAGGCTGACAAGACACCCACTGCTCTCATTCCACTATTTTTATTTCCAAGATACTCTTTCAGGCAGCTCTGCATTTCTTTTTTTAGCCCTGTGTTCCTTGGGCTCTTCACACCATGGATTAGCCCCACGTCCTCTCTTGCAGGCTCCTGTTACATATTTGGGGACCCCGCTGGCGAAAGTGGACCTAAAATGCCCAACTCAGCAGAAACAGCTTAGCTATGGCTGTTACCCTGTCTTTTGCAAGCTTAAAAAACATTGTTGCTCCTTTTTCCATGCTCCCATAAGAGATTGCTAGGATTTTTCCCTCTATGGATTTTCACATGCTTCCCATCTCTAGAAAGTTTCCCCTTAGCTGCACCTAGCAAGCTTCAAGGAGGAACAAGTTCAGGTTTCATCCTCACTCCTGCTGCATGCAACAGCAACATGCCATTAGTGTCAAGATAGAGGTCTTAAGACATGAAAGTAAATCTAGGTTGGTAGGTTGGGCATGTCATTTCTTAACTATCTTTGAATTTTGCTGTAGTCTTGATCATGAAGCATGTAAAGATTCTGGATCATATCCTTAACTGGTAGGTGCTATTATCTTGCTCTCAGTGATGCTGTGCTTACAAGGCCAGCCCTGAAAACCTGAAATGTTGGGGTTTTGCCCATTTTCACCTCCTCATTCAGTAAACTAATTTAAATTTGAAATTTGAAATCCACTCATTACATAAATATCTTGTGGTCCTAGAAGACCAGTGTGGGGTCTAGACCTCTATCACACACTCTTTCTCATTTGGGTGAGTGTGGCATTGTGATCCTGGCAGCACTCTGAACCTTGTGTTGTTCAGACTTTGGCAGCTGTATATGCACACAGAAAAGGAAGAAATTTTAACCTTGCAGCTCTCCAGACCACATAGTTCTTGGACTGGGCACAAAAACCCACCAAAGGCTTCTGATGTGGGCCATGGCCTCACTGGCTTTGAGGGTCAGGAATGTTGCTCATTCGGGTTGCAGGCGCTGCAGGGAAGGGTTTATTTGTTTCAAAGCATTTCCAGCAGAGGAATGTTTGTAGTGCTCTGAAGTTTTATAAGAGCTTATTTTTTAAGGAAAACAAATGTTGAGCTGTTTTTAAGCTGATGGTGACCCTTCAGATTCCTGTGTTTTTCCCATGGGATCTTTAAAAGGGCAAGTTTCATATTTTTTTCCTACAATCCATGAGAATTTATGCCTGAAGGCCTTCATCCTACTCTGTCAAAACCAGCAGAAAGGTTTTCATGGTGTTAATGGAGCAGGTCTGGGTGGAACAGGGTCTGCACTTACTCTCATGAGACTTACTCTCAGGGCTTGTGCCTTGGGGACACATTATGATCTCTCAGGTCAATCCTGTCCCCTTTGAAGTAGGAGGGAGTTTTGCATGCAGAGCAGTGTGAAAGTCAAGCACTTCTGTGCAATGAGTGAGCAGCTGCACTCTGTGAGGAGGACACCACACCCATCACTCTCCCCACTCCCACCGTGTGGTGCACTCTGCCTCTCAGCAAAGCTATGTGTTATTCTCCTAACCCTTGTTTACACAGTGAGGACAGCAAACCCTAAGAAACCATTTGTGCCTTGGCTGCCCACAGTATGTGGAGCTGGGACGCCCTGGCACCCTGATCATGAGAGGCTTGATGAGTGTTGGCTGGGCTGTGCAAATGCCTTGGCCACAGGCTTGGGCAAGGCTGTGTCTGTGCTTGTGCCCACACTCTCTTTCATGAGAGAAGGAGCATGACCATGGTCTGTTCTTGCATTGCCAGCAAAGCTCCCACTACTTTGGTCTGGGCTAGAGGCAGTGAGAAGAATCCACTTCTCTGGGGCTCACCCAGCACTTAGCTGCTTCTCTATCTGAGTCCTTAGTCACTTTTTGGACGCAAACATCAGTGACACACGCTGCCTATAAAACCAGACTGGAATGCTCTCTGGAAAGTCTTTCAGATCTTAGCAGGTCCATCATTCCATTGCTTCGAAGGAGTGACTTAGCAGTCTGTGAGTCACAGAGCCCAATTTGGGAAAGCTTGTGTGTACTGAGCAAGCCTCGGTGTGCAGCGGGTGTGCCGGGTGCACTGGCTCGGTTAATGCCTTTAATTGTACATGCACAAACGCCAGGTGCAGGGAGGGGGTCTGCACACGCTTTCATGTAGGGGCATGCAGGGTGCCTGCCAGGCTGGTAGTGGACACAGCACGGTGGCAAGCAGCTCACTTAGCATAAATGTCAGGCTCTAATTGGCATTTGGTTTGTCAGGGACACTGTGCCCTCCCTGCGCTCCTGAGAGGGAGGCAGCAGGACTCGCACTCACATCGTGCTGTTGAGGACATGAAGCTTAATTAAGAGAGAAGATGTAATGGCCAGTCCATTAGAACGGCTCTAGAGAGCAGGCGGAGGGCTTGGTACTGGGCAGATATGAGGTTTTATGCCTTTTCACAAACTGATTTAGAGACTGAAATGGCAAGGACTTGGCAGACTAATTAACACATAATCAAAATTGAGGGGATTTTCTAGCAGACGCAGTGATCTAGTTAATATAAATATTAGTTTTATGGAGGATTTATTTCCCTTCGTAAATGAAAGTCTGTCATTAAGAAGAGGCCTGTCACTGAAATTACTGTGGCAGCCTTTTGAGGTGAATTTGCATGATTTGCCAGAAAAATTAAAAATATAATAGCTATCCAATTTCAATCTGCATATTCATGCAGCTGCCTGAATATCCCAGTTACCAGAGCACCTTGCAGTCTTGAGGGGATCTGAGCTGATCTGCTTCCCAGCAAAGGCAAAGACTGATGCAACTTCCATCTCTCATGTCCCAGAAGAAGATCCTGTTGGGACATTCCCTTGTCCCTGACACAGCATGGTCGGGGTGGCATTTGGGTCTGTGCAGGCAGCAGGCAGGGTCCAGAGCAGAGGTGTCACCTCTGGGATTTGACAGGCAAGAGGTGGCTGCTGGTGGGCTGCAACACTGCTCCTAAAACACATGGTGAAACACACTCTCAATGAGCAGTGCAATGACCTTTGGAGGGATATGAATTAAGGCAATTCAGTGTGGGTCCCCCATAGGAACAGCAGCTGTAACTCAATGATAACCAGTGAGGGGGAAATGCGGAGGGAATCTGAAATCTCAGTAATTGTTTATGTACATCCTGCCCAACATGTTTGGCTGGAAAATCTCCAGATGTGCTGCTGAGACCAATGAGTGAAGGTGCTTTTCTTGGGAGAGAGGGTGAGACGTGCAGGACCCAGGCACAGGCAGACTGACCTTGCAGAGCAGGCAGCTGCCATGGCTCATGCTTGCAGCCTGACCTAAACCACAAGGCTTCATCCCCTGCTGCCCCTAATGTCCCCTCAGATGGCTTGCTAGCAGGCGGGGCAGGCACAGCAAGAGGAAACCGCATCTGCCAGATGGTTTGTTTGCAGGACCCAGCTGGTGATTTATCTGGGACTCACTGCCATGCACGTACATGCAACTCTGCCATCATCTGGCTGGGGATGGTCGTGTGTTCACGCTCCTCTGGCTCCCCTACATCCAGATGATCTCATAAATCTTCCATGAGATTTATACTGTAGCATCAGTTGCAAAAAACAGCAGTAGGTTAAAATCCCTGGAAGAGTTTGTCCTGCCTTTTTTGAGGCAGTGCTTTGAACTACCAGCACCAGTTCAGTGGGTGATGTAGCTGCTCTATTAGCTAGAATAGATGCTGCAAAGCAAACTTCTGGGAAAGAGATTAAAATGCATTTCTCATCCTGGAAGAATTGATCGACTCATTGTTGCAAGGCTCTCTTCAAGCATTTTAGCAGGGAAAATCAGCCTTTCAGGTGCTTTCTATGCCAAAGGCTTCCATTTTGTGTATTAGAGTGAATACTGGAACCACCAGACTCCTACATGCTGTTCCAACAATTAGCTCCACAGTGCCCTTATTCAGTCCATCTCAGGAAATTTGTGGGGCTTTTCAGAAAGTCCAACTAGCCATTAGAGTGATCCAGCAATTTCATCTTCAATTAACACAGAAAATTGTGTCTGCTTTTACAGAAACTGGTACCAGGGGTGAGAACAGGTGGTGCCCAAATCCACTGCTACTTGCAGGAGAGCAGCTGGGTTCATCACCCAAAGACAGAGCCTCCCTTCAGCTATTGGGACTGCCAGTAGGTCCTGGAGAGCTCTCTACTGGGCAGGGAGCGCAGGAGATGCAGGGCTTGGGAAGGCTCCCATGGCTCTAACAGAGCCAGTGTGTTTGAGGGGGACATTGGTTTTGGCTTCAGTGTAGGACTTTCTTTGATTACACAGTCTGATAGAAATGGGAAAAAACAGCAGGTTGGTGTCATCCCAGGCAGGAGGGATGTGACTCAGAAGCACAAAGGTTTTTCTTCATTGGCAGCAGAGATGCTGGATACCACCAGCTCCCAGTGAAGGGTATGGACAATAGGGGGTGTCCAGCCGCACATTTAACGTAGTCCCCCATGGTTAGCTGTGGGCTTTGGCTGGATCCAAGGATGGTTCACATCCCAGCACTCCATCAGGCTGCCTATATACAGGCAGTAAAGGTAGGTCCTGAACTTTGAGGATATAGATTTGATTATTCTTGAGCCTGGATGGTGCTTTTATTAAAGATTTGCTTGTGAGACCATTTCAACTGTGAGATAATTGTATGATTGCAGTCTGTCACTGAAGATTGCAGTCTGATTTTCTATTCCACCTTCTTTGTTGTTGCTGCTTTTTTCTTGTTGTTGTTACTTTTTTCTTTGAAGAGGCTTGTAGAGAATTACAAAAAGAGGATTTTAATTCAGGAGACCTTGATGACTTATTATGCCTTACCCACTCCTTAGACATGGGAGTACAGCTTGTTCTTTCTTTTTCCTTCTTCCACTTGTTTATCTCCCACATCTCCTCCTCCACCACTACCACTCTGAGGTAAATCACAAGAATACTCCTCCATTAGAGAACGGCATGGTACTTTTTCAAGTGATTCACTCAAGCAGGAGTGGGCAAACATGCTTTCATCTTCTGCTTTGGTTTGTTGGTATAAAGTGCCAAGTGGCCCAAGTACTTTTCATAGGTGCTGGAAAACATAGCTGGGAAATGATACTCTTTCTTTATGTGAAATCTGTCCCAGTCAGGAACAGATTTGTCCTTCATGCAGAGAAATCAGTGGAAGTTCATATGGAGTGGACACGCTTTTGAAATACTTTGATCATACATCCTAGGAACAGAATGATGACAAATTTTTCTGGTGGCTAGTCCTAAATTTATTTTAGAAAGCTGTGTAGCTCATGGTGGTTGGTTTCATCCCATCTCTCTGGCAGTGACAAACTTGTAGCAGGGCCAGTGGCTGTGCAACCATTGATAATCTCCCTTGGGCTGGGATATCACTAGATTGCTGAGTGACAGCAAGGTTAGCTACTGTTTTCTGGGTGAGACACATTTTTTGATGCTTGGAACTGGACTCTGTGTTCATTCAGTTTTGGAGGTTTTTTGGGTGCTCTTTGAAGACATGTCAGTGCAAGTGCTGCTTTTCTGCCATTGCTGTGGGCACTGAAGCCACAAAGGGAGGAGGGCAACAGGAAGCAAGATGCTGCTCAGAGCTTTGCCTGTCAAGCTCAGTGGGCTGAGATGTGGAGAAAGGAAGCAACAGACTTCTATGTGGTCCTGGGGCAGAGGTAACCCCTCCCTAACCATGGGCTGCACATGGATATACCCTGAGGGCTTGCACATGCTGGTATGAAGCACCAGTGACACTATATAGCAAGAGCAAGCGTGTCCATCCCTCTGCTGAGTTGAATGCGAAGTAGAGCAATATCTGTCATTGGCCTGTTTGTGTCATCTTGTACTGTAGGCAATGCAGCCAGAGCAATCCAAGGGACTCTGTCCTGCCACTGGTCATGATGGGGGGGGGCAGGTAAGAATTATATCAGCTATATGCTTGGCTTTCAGTCTGTGCTAAGGGACTTCAGGCATCCAAGCTGCAAATGGAAAACTCCTTGAGGAGGCTTCTCATTAGAAGGGGCTGGAAACCACTGATTCCAGACCAAATCAGCCATGCCTGGGGATTCATATCCATGGGCTTTTGCTACTGTTGGTATTCAGATCAAGTACCTCCACTTCCAGTCTCAGTCTTGAACTTCTCCTGGGATATCAAGCATAGCAAATCTCCTCCCTGAAGACTGACAAAACCATGGCACAATTTAAATTTAACATTAAAGCAAGTCAATCCCCTGCTGTATGTGTTTCAGCTACCTTCAAATTTGCAACTGCCTGGTTGTCACCTGTGCATACTTCACTAACTGGGGTGACATCCTTCCTTTGTGCTGTGCTCTAGGAGCTGTTTTGCTGCATTACAAAAAAACTGGGACCCAGGCTTTCGTTTTGTTGTGCCTAACCTCAGAACAAAATTGTCAGCTAGATCCTGATTGTGGAGTATTTACCACTGGTGATGAAAAGGGACAGAATGAACACATCTTGAGATCCCCACCCCAAGATGAGTTTTCAGCATTGGTGGTTAGAAAACCTCACCTTGGGCTTGTTCACTGAGAAAACTCGCAGAAGAATAAACACATACCCCCCCCCAATGTTATTATAGTGGTATCACTTCTTCTGACATAACTGCTCTTTAACTTCTCCTCATTATGTCAGTCTTTAGCTTACTGCTTTCCTGTTTTACCACTGGTGGTGGCTGGTGGGGGAAGCACGCTCCTCGATGCCCAGGCTGCTCAGGGCATTTCTGCTTGTGCACATGAAGGGTACCAATGTGAGACCCCACTCAGACATGGGTGTGAGAGCCGGCCCAGCACTGCCAAAGCCATCTGGCAGGAGGTGAGACACTTGTTGCAAGTGGACACATAAAATAATGTAAAGGTTTTTTCCTTTTTGAACAGACAGCAAGAATTACCTGCAGCTGCAGAGCAGTGGAAGGAGAGAAGGCCAACGAGCCCGGCTCATCAGCCCCACCATCTATCTGCCCCAAAGTGCTGTCTGCATGGTCTTCCAGTACCAGGCTTGGGGCAGCAACGGAGTGATGCTGCGGGTCTGGCGCGAAGCCAGCCAGGAGCACAAAGCACTGTGGGTCATCACGGAGGACCAAGGGGAGGAGTGGAGGGAAGGCCGAATCATCTTGCCAAGCTACGACATGGAGTACCGGGTAAGATGTTGGGAGAAGGTGTGCTGGGCCAGGCGGGCATCTCCAGCATCTTAATTTCAGTGTTTCAGAGCCAGGGCCCATTCATCATTAGGGAATGTGGCTGTTTTCATTGTGTTTCTGAAGTTACCATAGTAACTAAACCACACTGTTTGTTATTCAGAGAGTGCCTGTCTTCTGCACAGACTTGGGCCTTTGTTCAGCCTGTTGCCTTTTATATTCCATAAATCTCCCACTTTGCAAATATTTTCCCATCTTTTTTTTTTTTTTCTTTATTTTGTGCGTTTTCCCACAATTGATGATCCTCAGATAGTCTTGACTAGAGGCAGGTAGACAGCTCCAGAGAGCAAACCCAAACCCTGCAGCCAGGACTAGTGGGATGCTGGGAAGGGGCACAGCCAGCTCTTAAGGTTAGGCAGCAAACAGCCCTTCTCCTGCCTTGGCTGCAAGTGCTGACATGAGAGAAGGAAGAGGGAATACAAGTTTGCTTGTGAATCTGCTTCTTGGATACCTTAGACCAGATTAGAGAGCTGGGTGCAGTGCTGTGGCATCAAGGCCCTGCCCATTGTCAGCAGATCAGTGAAAGAGAAGGCATGAGGTGGAGGAAGCCTTGCTGCTTGATGCCCCGCTTGAACCCCTCTGGCACAACTCGGCCAGCACCCCGCAGAGAGGCTGCTGCTTCCAGCATTGCCTTTGGCATGGCTAACCCTTGAGGGCAGCGTGCCATTTGCTAGTGAGCCAGGGCTACTGTTGTCACTTGTTAATGAGCATCAGCATGGCATGCAGCACCCTCTGAAGCAGAAGGAAGCATGTACTTGTAGGCTTGAGGCAGCACTTTGATGACCACCCCATCAGGGAGCCTTGCTACAGCTGGCTCCCAACCCTGACCCAGGAAGCTGCTTTCAGGCCACTGACCTCTCCAAACTGCTGCCTTCTGGGTGGGTTGATGGCCCGAGTTTGGGATCAACAGCTGTGAGACTGTCCCCTGTGAAGTCACATGCCCTTGAGGCATGAGTTTGGGCTGCCCAGGCACCCCAGGTAAAAGAAGGCACCTAAAATGGAGAGAGGAGGTTGGTGAAATACATAACCTTAGGAAATTATCTGTACCATCACGAGTAGGCAGGGAGATATAAAGCAAAAGCTTTGCACTGGAGCTGTGTGACTTAGGGGTGTTGTTTTACAAGAAACTCAACATGAGCCAGCAATGTGCAAGTGCAACCCAGAAAGCCAACTGTTTCCAGGGCTGCATCAAAAGAAGTGTGACCAGCAGGTTGAGGGAGGTGATTTTATCCTCTACTGCACTCTCATAAGACTCCATTTGGAATACTGCATCTGTCTCTGGGGGCCCCCGACACAAGAAGTACATGGACCTGTTGGAGAGAGTCCAGAGGAGGGCCGTGAAAATTATTGGAGTGCTGGAACACCTCTCCTGTGAAAACAGGCTGAGAGAGCTGGGGTTGTCCAGGTTGTCCAGCATGGAGATGAGGAGGCTCCAGGAACACCTTGTATCAGCTTTCCGATACTTAACCAGGGCCTACAGGAAAGATGGGGAGGGACATTTTATAAGGCCATGTAGTGATAGAACAAGGAGTAGTGGCTTTAAAGTGAGAGTAGATTTAGATTAAACAGAAGGAAGAAATTCTTCACTGTGAGGGTGGTGAGGCACTGGAACAAGTAGCCTAGCAAGGTTGTGGATGCACCCTCCCTGGAACTGCTTGAGTCCTACAATATGTCTACAGATAAGAATGATGGCTTCTTTGTGTATTAAATGTGAATATACCAGCATTAGCTAAATAATGGCATAATTATGCAAATAATGCAAGTCTCCACTTAGCACTTCTAAAAGCTAACAACTCTACTTTTCAAAATATATTTTACCTGTGATTAATTAGAAATAAACTGACCCTTCTCTAATATTTCAATACTTCTTATGTAATTTTGATGGGAATAGCACTTCACAGTTAATCATAGAATCATAGAATCATGTAGTTGGAAGAGACCTTTAAGATCGAGTCCAGCCGTTCACCCTGCACTGCCAGGGCCCCCAAACCATATCCCCCAGCACCACATCCACATGTTTTTTAAACACTTCCAGGGATGGGGGCTCCACCACCTCCCTGGGCAGCCCATTCCAATGCCTAACCACCCTCTCTGTAAAGAAATTTTTCCTGATATCTAACCTACATTTCCCTTTGCACAACTTGAATGTAGCTGTGCATTTTGTGTCCTTCCTTTTTCTGATTATAGCCCAGTTAATACCACAGGCCAAATCTGGTGCTGCTCTAAGTCAGTGTTATGCCACTTGCATCATTTGCTGCATTGGAGCAGCAGGCACTCTTTGCCTCCCAGCTTAACACTGACATTTCTGTTCCGATTTCTCACAGATTGTGTTTGAGGGATTTATACGCACCGGCCACTTGGGAGAGCTCGCCCTTGATGACATCCGGCTGGGCACCGACATTCCCCTGGAGAACTGCATGGGTACGTCTGGCTGCGGGGGCTTGGGGCCGCTGGAACTGGAGAGTCTTCATTCACAGCCTGCCTGTGGGACATTTCTGCCCTGCTTGAGTTACTGGGGGTTTCTGGGATCTCACCTGGAACATTCCTTGCCCATAAAAGAAATGAGGGGAACTCAGTCTTTGGCAGACAGGTGCTCTGGCTGTGTTGGTGTGAGAGGTAGGAAGCGTGTCTCTCTGCCACTCGAAGCTGAAAGAGCAGCTGAGGGTTACCAAGGACTACTCTATGTGATAATGACATAAATCAAATTTAAAATGAAAGTGCTGGACAAAAGAAACCACCTGTCAGTCAGTCTTACATGCTTAGAGGAGCTGATGAGTTCAAAAGGAGTCTTCTCTAATAAGAAATAAAATAGCAGAGGAGTTTTGCAGCAATGTTAACAGAATAACAAAAGACGTTTTTGTCCTAGAATTCACAGTTCCCCAAACCAGGCCAAAAGCCAGGTGGATTCATTCAGTGTGAATGACAGAGAGGACTTCCTTAAAAAAAAAAAAAAAAAAAGTGTGTGTTTTAGCAGTTTGCTGGTGGAGCCATTGCCCTGCTCTATTCCTTTAGCTGGTGTATCCACACATGCACTCTAATGGCTCTGGTTACCATCTAGCTTGAATGAGGATTTAGAGCTGCTCCAGGTGAGCATGGGACATCAGTATTCCATTAATGGAATCTGTGCTGAGACCTTCCCACGATAGCGAGGCCCTGGTCTTCTGTGTAATCTGGGGGAGATGTGTTTCACTGTTAAACACCCGCTAAGTGTTCAACCCATCCTGAAGTTATTGGTAAAATGTCAGATGGAGCAGAGCCTCTGTCCACTTTGGGCTTTGAAAGGCTCCATTCAGTGAAGCTGCTCTTCTCTTCCCCCACCAAGGGAGGGGGGGATCCTGGTGCCTGCTAATCCAAGTGAGACAGATGCTCTCTTCCAAGACGTTTCTCTCAGGGGAGTAGGCATGGGACAATCTGTGCCCAGAGGGGTTGGTTGTGTCACTTGCTGCTCTGTGCAGACAGGCAATGGTGAAGATGGTGCAGGAACAGCATTAATAATAGATCAGAAGACTGACCTCAGAAGACTGCCCCAGAGATGCTCTTGAGTGCCATCAGTCCCAGTTTCTTTGATGCTTTGAACTCTGCTGGTCTCCTATCTGCAAAAGCAGCTGATACTCCGTACATCAGATTCTCTGTATTTGAGGCTTGACAGTGGTGTTTTAATCCCTTGCCTTCTATGGCATTAAAGAGAAGCAAGAGCGATGATTAATACTAATAGCATTTCCTATCTAACTTCTTTTGAGTGCAGCAATTTACCTAGCTCCAGTGTTACTGTAACTTAGGCCTCATGAACATAAAGCTTAATATTTCAAAACAAAAACATTAATAAATTACAAAATTTCAGCTGTTGCCAGCCCTAAAAATAACACCAAACTACTACATAAAATTAGTTGTCCTATTCTAGGAACTCTATCCAATAAAGATAGTTTGTTTCAGATCATTTCTAACAAAGGGCTCCCACTGCAAACTTTAACATTGGGCCATTTAACATGGGCCATTTCCCATGTTGCCAAAACAACAATGAAAGTGTAGAGATACAGTGTTGCTCTTTGTCACAGCCATGAGAATAGCTGACACCAGCACGGGCTACCATTTTCTCAAATGTAATCCTGGGAAATAATCTGATTGCTTTTTAGCATGACAGAACATGAATAAGTCACAATAATTTTTCCTTTGACAAATGTGTCATTCTCATTCTGAACTTGAGTGATGATTTCATAGCACTCGGTAGAGCCAGAGTCTGCTTCTGTGACTCACAGGCATAATGCAGAAGTAATCTAAAAATAATCAGAAGTCTATTACTTCTGTGAGAAAGTAATCAGTAATAAGTACCGGTTATTGCTTTTCAGATCCAGTAATTTGTAATAGATTACTTCTTCAAAGTATCTTGAAATAAGAAAAAAAATCGCTTGCTTTTGTTTCTTATCACTGTGAGATGGAGAGGAGCATGGCATCAATGCCCAGAAGTAACACAGTTCCTATGTAAATAATGATGACAGAGTTGAGCCAGAAACCAAAATGGTCCTGGAAATTTTAGGAGGTTTCAGGGTTTCATCACTAGGAGAGGTGAGGCTTTGTCTTCAAATGACTGAGGCCAACCAACTGAATACAAATGAACCTCAACCTCAGACATACTTTATCTTGTGTCTGTGTCTGAGTCAAAGCTTATTATGTTTGGCCAGTCCCCAGCTGAGTCAGGGTTTCTCCCCATCCTGGTGAGGTTGGCTAGCACCCTGAACTGTTCCCAGTGAGAGGCTTCTGTGTGCACACCCCACACACCTGCTCTGCTTGCCCACTGCAAATCAGTGGAGACATGAACTGTGGCTTTGTGTCTAGTACTCCCCTCTCTAATACTAGCTTTTGTTTTTTTCCTTTGCAGAACCCATCACAGCTTTCCCAGGTGAGATCTACTTTCCAGGTAAAACTGCACTTCACTTCTCTTGGTGGTTTCTTTCTGCTGGCATGGGCTTTTACATTGAAGGAAGTGATATGTGTGCTTGTACAAACAGCAAATGTTCTTCTGAGCAGTTGAAATGTCAAGTGCATTCTAAACCTCCCTCGCCACAGCAGCAGGAGGTGGCACTCTCTAACTCCTGCTAGGTGACAGGGAGCAAGCAAGCAGACAAGTCCCACTATCTTGGGGCTGAATAGCATTAGGAAACCTTACATCAAAAGGCACCCGGCCTCCTGAAGAGCAGATGAACCCAAAATGACAAGGTTGAGGAGTAAATGGTAATTATCAGTTGACTTAAATGAAAAAAGAATAGTAGCCAATTAAAACTGAAATGAGGTGGCAATGGCTTAGTGTGGTTGTTCTCTAGTTCATAAATGCTCTGGCAGTGGTGGTGTTTGAGCAGCTGGCAAAAAAAGGTGGGTCTGGAAAGGGATTTGAGAGGTAGAAGTGGGAGAGCAAACTATCATGAGGAACTCTGAAGTTGACAGTCAATAAAAGGAAAATAAGGTGAAATAGTACATCTAATAGCTTAATACTAGTCTGGAAAGCAGCATTTTTCTATTCAAACCTACAGAGTAGAAGAAAAGGTAAGGATCTCAAAAAACTGCCTCACTTTTTGACCAGTCAGTAGAGATGCTGTTTGTCTTGTGCTGGATTGGGAAAAGCTATCTGCTTTTGTGGGGAAGGCCAATTTAGTCTGAGGTTTTATCCCTGTGTTTTGATTCTGGGCATTATTTTCCTGCCTGCCTCTTCAGGAATGCATCTGGGTGTTGTGTTTTGATGAAAAGCAAACTTAGGGCTCCCCTTGACTGTGAAAGTTGTTTTGCCAGTTCAGTCTGCATGCCCTTTGCTTTCTCTTGGACATGATGTCCATACTCTTCCCATCCCCTCCTCTGCTGGTGGGCTGTAAGATATGGCTGGGCTCTACCCTAGAAGCAGCTGCATTTCTGTGCGGGAAAAACTGTCTCTGGTAGTTATGTGTGTTGGGAGCTGTGGCAGTAAAGGAAAAGTAGACACTGAGACTGAAGTCACATGCGTGACTCCATCCCTGGGGTGTGACATGTGGAGAATTGTCAATGGGAGGGACATGCGCAGGGCATAACATCGTATTTTACAGCCATACCTATATCGTAACATCTAGGAATTTGGGTTTGCTTGATTGTAGGCTATTTGGTTTTCTGCTACTCGGCTTGTTGTGTTACTGAAAAGTTGCTGCAATATTCTCAGCTGACATTTAAAGCCTCACAGCCCTTCCTTACTTACACCAATGCTGTATCTTCTCCTAGGTCTGTTCTGGTACCTATTTTTTGACACTACCCTTGTCTTTTGGGGCTTGTAACAGGCATGTCATCTTCAGTTTGAACATCCTTCTGGGTCCTCACATTGAGTCTGTCCAAAAGTCCTGCTAACTCATGCTGTTTCTTATCCTCTTCAGCCCATGTTCTACTGCCCGTATGCCTCCATTTCCCCATCGTATTCCCCAGGGCACACTGGCTGGGTAGGGACAGATTTTGCTGTTCCCAGCACAGTGAGGTCCATGAGCACCACAGACAGATGCTATTGCAGGATCACTTTCCCTTCTCACAGGAGCTCACCAGCTTGTGCCAGTGAGCTCCTGCCTATGCTATCTCCCTCAAGGACAGGCTACCACTGATCACGATAGGGGAGCAATTCTAGCAAAAGTTTGAAAGGTTTCCCTTGCTCATGGGCAGGAGTAGGGGGCACAGAGGGGTGAAGTGACCAGGAAAAGAGAAAAATGTAGAGGGAAAAGAAATTAAAATGAGGACTGGACACCACAAAATAGTAATTAAAATGAAGGAAAGACAGAGATGCCCAACAGAAGGCGAAGGTAAAGAAAGTCCGTGGCAGAAGAAAAAAAAGAGAGCTGGAGAGAAAAGACTGTTCAGGAAATATTGAGATGTTCTGTAGCCCCCACTCCTGCAATTACATGATGAGCTGAAAATGTCAGATGCCATTAAAAATAATAGTAAATCCTTCCTCTTCTGGCTTGGGAGCAAAGCTGAAAATATGCACCTTCCAGGATCACAAGGCAAGTAATAAGAAGAGAATTGTGTGGGTGGAATATCTTTTAGCTAGTGGGTCAGGATCTTACAAGACCAGTCAGGTGTGCTTAAACTGTGCTGCATTTTAAAAATTATGCATCTCACCCTTAAAGAAAAGGTATAATAAGTTGCTGGAAGAAAAGTGTTAGATAAGTACCGGGTTAAAAATAACAGACATATTCCAAAGAACATGGAGACAAACCATGGGGAGAACTTGCCTTTGGGACACTGGCAATCCTGAAATCAAGACAGGGATGGAGAAATGACAGGTAGCAATTAAGAGGGTTGAGTCTGACACTGCTTTTGTGGCATTCCGATTAGATTAGTGTAATACTCACTTTCATCTGTGCCATCTATGACAATTCCACCTGTGTTGCTTGTCCACAGCAGTTATGTCAGTGATTTTGGAGAGGAATATGAGGTGTGACACAGGAGTGTCAGAGCAAGGCAGGTAGCCCTCTAGGAGGTTCTTCGGAAAGGATTTCCTCCTTATTTTTTTCCCAGATTACTTTTTCTCTTCCTTCTTTGGGGTTTTGATTTCTGCTGCACAGCTCTAAAACTGGTCCCTGTAGAGTCTTCCCCATAGAGAAGAGGAGGGGGCTGTACTTGACCAGGTTGGAGATGTGAGAGTGGCAGCACATCCACCAGAAAGCATCCACCTTGCAGGGATTAAACCAGGTCTCCAGTGAGTGGTGTCCCAAGCCATACATAAATACAGCACTCAAAAACTTAACAACATCAGGGCACATTTCTTTGTTAAGACGAGTCCTAGTGAATAAATGAGGAAGGGCAAGTATGTGTGTGTGTGTTGGAAGGCAAAGGTAGTGGAAAAATTATTGAGAAGATGGATTTTTTTTTTTCCATCTCCCTGAGCAGAGAACTTTTCCACTGATATGAGAAAACTTCCAGACAGCAGCAGAGCCAGTGAAAACAGAGTAGATAACATCAGCACTGTGTGCTGAGTGGATGGGCAGCTATATTTAGTGGCTGACAGTGTAAGGAAGAACAATCATTAATGTTGGGAATTGGCTTCGTTAAGGCTTAGAGACAACTGAGTGTGATTCCTTAATGACTTCATTTGCTAAATGAACTCTCCAGACTTCTGCTATCTCCTCAGCAGGGCTGCGTGATACGGAAGCGGGGGCTGAGGAGGGGCTCTGCAGCACTCCCACTCTTGCAGTCCCGTCTGCTGCATGGGGACTTCTGGAGTGGGTCAGAGCCAAGCAGAAGTTGTCCTGAAAGCATAGTAGAGATCCCTCAGGGATCCATCCCAAAAGCAGGATTATCTGGGGCACACACCTCTACATCCAGACAGGCAGAAAACAGAGAGGTGTGGGGAAGTGTCAAGGACTGCAGGCTGGGTACCATGCATGGCATATGCTCCTCTATGGACATACCTACCCTTTGTACTCCCAGCCTTCACAGAATCACAGAATCACAGAAATTAGGGGCTGGAAGGGACCTAGAAGATCATCTAGTCCAACCCCCCTGCCTGAGCAGGATCACTTAGACCAAGTCTCTCAGGAACAGATCCAGGCGGGTCTTAAGTGTCTCCAGAGATGGAGACTCCACAACCCCCCTGGGCAGCCTGTTCCAGAGCTCTGGCACCCTCACTGAGAAAAAGTTCTTCCTTGTGTTAAGCCTAAACCTCTTGTGCTCCAACTTGCACCCATTGCCCCTCGTCCTGTCATTGGACGACATTGAGAAAAGTCTGGCTCCATCCTCTCTACACTCACCCTTAACATATTTATAAACATTAATGAGGTCTCCCCTCAGTCTCCTCTTCTCCAGGCTAAAGAGCCCCAACTCTCTCAGCCTCTCCTCATAAGGGAGATGCTCCACTCCCCTAATCATCTTGGTGGCCCTGCGTTGGACTCTCTCCAGCAAATCTCTATCTTTTTTGAACTGGGGTGTCCAAAACTGGACACAGTACTCAAGGTGGGGTCTCACCAGTGCAGAGTAGAGGGGGAGGAGAACCTCTCTTGACCTACTGGCCACACTTCTCTTAATGCATCCCAGGATGCCATTGGCCTTCTTGGCCACGAGGGCACATTGTTGGCTCATGGTCATCCCCCTGTCCACCAGGACCCCCAGGTCTCTTTCTCCAGAGCTGCTCTCTAGTACATCAGCCCCCAGCCTGTACTGATACATGGAGTTGTTGTGTCCCAGATGCAGCACCTTACACTTGCTCTTATTAAATTGCATTAAATTTCTCCCTGCCCAGCTCTCCAGCCTTTCCAGGTCTCTCTGGATGGCAGCACAGCCTGCTGCTGTGTCAGCCACTCCTCCCAGTTTGGTGTCATCAGCAAACTTGCTGAGCCTTGCACTGATCAAGGCACAGGCATTGGGAGGGAGGCCACAGAAACCTTTCTCCTCTCTGTTTTTCAGAGGGAAGCACTGCTTTCCTGCAGGCTTGGGAGCCATCCCACTGCAGCCCCCAGGTCTGCACCCCATTTTCCACCATCAGGGCCTGGTGTATATCAGTGGTGTGAGAGGCTATTCTCCTATAAATCTCTCACTGGAGCAAGGCACTATGTAAGCAGAGACTGTCACCAAGCGTAAACACAAGTGGCCTCTGCACAATGAGCGGCTTCACGGTCTTCCTGGGGGTCAGCCCCATGCCTCAGTGATGCCAGGCGCAGGCGAGGTGTTGCTGATCCACTGGGGTTGGTGATGGGCCACATATGGGTCTGGGGTAGCTTGGCTGTCTGGATCCACAGTGGGAGACCACGGCAGGTTAGCTTCTAGCAAAGATGGGTGCATCCTGCACTAGTATTTTTTTCCCCCCCCTGTCATTCCCTGAGCCTGCTCAGGAAACAAGCTGGAATTTGGTTAACACAGAGGTCAACAATATGCCGACACCAAAATGCAAGAAGTCCAAAATTCTCCTTGCCAGCACCTAGGCAGAGGGCTGCCCCTGTCTGGAGAGGGCAAGTGGAGTGTGGACATCAATGTGTCCAGTGTCAGAGCAAACCCTCCCGAGAGTGTCCCTGAGGGCTTCATCGCCCTTGAGGTAGCCAGTAAAAAATTGTAGTGCAAAAGTGCATTTCTTCTGAGTTATTTACAGCTCACCCCTGTGAGCGGAGCTGGAGAGGTGGATGCAGCATGTGCAGGAGGAGTAGTGTAGAGCTGGTCTCAGGCTGTGAGTGTGAGCACAGACAATGGTGCCTGCTAAGGGTGGGCGTACTTCAGCAGACTGGCAATGAGGTCCTATGACACTGATCACCAGTTGGGCACCAAGCTGTCCTGGGATGTTCTGGGAAGGGAAAGCAGTGCCTTGAAGCCATGCCCTGAAATGTGCTGCAGCTGCAAGAGTATGAAGGGTTAATCATCCTCGGGCTGAGCCTGGGAAGTGTCTGCTCTTGAATTCAAGAAAGGCAGGTGCTTTTCCAGCTCTCTCTGGGTGTGTTTGCATGAAATCATAGTCGTGGGCTGCTTAAGCTGCAGAGAGCATGAGTTTCTTACATGAGTGTTGAGTTGAATTTAGCAGCCTGTGCTGTGTAAATAATGATAACCATCTTTTCAAGCTTTAAAAAATTGTAAGAAAATCTCTAAGTTTGTGAACGGGGCACTTAGTAAGACCAGATCTGTGTGCAGAGCACTTTCAGACAGAGATCTCTGTATTTCCATTAAAATTACAACTGTTTCTCTCCATAATTTCTTTCCCAGTCTCCTGTAGTAACTTCCTTGGCCATCTGAAATTATGCTCTTCCTCCAATTAGGAATGGGATGTGTTTTGTCACTGCTTGACAACATCTGCCATGTGGAGACAAAACCAGGCAGCTGATCTGGAGAAAGCCAAAAAAAGAGGGGAAAAAATATTTGTCCATGCCAGAAATAACAGTAATAATGGTGTGCATATGGAATTTGTATTGCAATCCAGGCAGCCTGAATAATTAAAAGGCAATAAAAAGGCCCTTGAATCTGTGGGTTCTGCAAATGCCAAGCTGTGGTCCCTGCCCCAGGAGCACACCCCATATCTGAAGGCATCCCTAGGACCTGGTGTTACTCCATGCTGTACTCTTGAAAGCGTGTGTGTTGCTTTTTGTGCGTCTGCATGCCTCCCACCTAGCAACCCTGTTCTGTGTCTCCTCCCTAGGGGCAACCCTTCTGCCAGGGACCGAGCCCACAGTGGACACGGTGTCAGTGCAGCCCATCCCAGCCTACTGGTATTACGTTATTGCCGCCGGAGGTGCTGTTGTGGTGCTGGTCTCCGTCACGCTGGCCCTTGTGCTCCACTACCACCGGTTCCGCTATGCGGCCAAGAAGAGTGATCACTCCATCACCTACAAAACCTCCCACTATGCCAACGGGGCCCCTGTGGCCGTGGAGCCCACCCTAACCATAAAACTAGAGCAAGACCCCAGCTCGCGCTGCTGAGAGACGAACAGGAACAAGAGAGCAAACAGAACACAAAACAGACAGACAGACAGTAACTAAGACTTCAAATATGTTGCCTCAGTTTTGCACTTTTTTCCTTACCTAGATTACGTGTGAACTCTAAGACATCTCCGTCCCTTCTTTATCCCCCCAGCCCTCCCCAAATCTTTTACAAATTCTAAACTAATGCTGCATCTTGGATCACCAGAAGAGACACACCACCCCTTCACTTCAGAAGTGAACGCTCCCTTTCGATTACTTTTCAAGGACTCTTGGAGTGTTAGGTGGGATTTTTTGTTCCTTTTGTTGTATTTGTTTGGGGAGTATTTTTTTTTTGTTGGTAGGCTTATTTGGTTTGGGGGTTTTTTTCTCCTCTTGGTAGGCAACCTGCAAGGAAACTTGATGGCGAGCCTGGAAGCTTGTGCGTGTGGCTCGTCCGTGTGTGTGCTAAATCTGAGTATGCAAGTGTGCATGGGAGCGTGCGACTGACTGACTGAATGTATATTTAGAAATAGCCCCTTTTCAATTTGCTTGTCGTTGCTTCTACTTGCACAGGGAATGTTGGTTTTTTTTTCCCTCCCCACCTCCACTCTGGAAGGTCTGGGACACATATATGATAAAGACCTTGATTTGTTTACTTGGGGAAGAGAGCGATGCTTTTTTGTTGCCTTATCTAGCTTTGGCTGGGTTTCTTGTTTAATAGCATTAATGTCTCGGGTGCAAAATGAGAGGAAAAGGCCAGGATGGACAGTAGGAATGTCCACCTCAGATGGCTAAAAGAATCCTTAGGGGTTCATAGACATTCAAAAAGCAAGATCTCTCTGTCTTATTCTTTCTGCAGCCAACATGATAACACAGCCATTGTTTGGAAGGGGAAAGGGGAAACCTTCTCTTTCCCCACCCACAAGTAAATCTATTTAAAGTTGCCTTATATCAGAGAATGTCATAATGAATGTTTTGTTTGTATCTGTTAAAGCCAGCCTTAGGGTAACACATAGACTTCCAGCAGGTCTAAGGTGGATGCTAAATACTGTAGTTTCCTGAAAATTGAAGGTTTATTTATTTTGTAAGTAGCGTCACTATGGGTGCTGATGGTTTTGATTTTTCATGGGGAAGGGGGAGAGGTCTTCTCCTTGTCTTTCTGCTAGAAATGTTCAAGGGACAAGTATAATTCCTCTTTCTCAGTTTTGGGTTTGTGGTTTTTTCCTCTGCCCAATTCATAGCTGCTGAATCATAAAAATTGCCAGTTGACTTTCTAGAATGTCAATTTGTTTTGCATTTGCTAATATTCTTCTTAAAGCATCAGCAACAGCTAGCAAGCAAAGCCTAACAGGCACTCCTGGGGGCCCAGCTATTGCTGCTGCTTTAACTGGGGAGGCAAGGTGAAGCCCCCAACACACCCCCAACTGTTGAATGGCCCAGCATATTGTAGTGGAAATGCCTTATATAAATTACTGAAGGATGACATGCAAAAGTGATTTGAATCGCTAACTCTGTTTTCAGGCAAAAAAAGTACCTCCGGTGAGCAAGGTTCTCCATCCTGTTTGTGTTCATTTGTGATCAGTGATCAGATTCCCTCCCCCTTCCTAAACTTCCTAGTGTTCTCCACCCCTCCTTTGCCCATGGATATTGCATAAAAGGAATTGACACAGGCAGCTCTGCTAACTTCCCTGCAGTCTTGAGCTTCCTTTTGGTCTGGGGAAACAGTGGAAACACAACCAGTGCTGTGCATACATGTGTTTGGCCCCTTTTGCAGCAGAGCCCTCTCCCCAGGAATCTCTGTCGATAGGGGTGTCATTCTCCCCTCCCTCCCTCCCTCCCTCCCTCCCTCAGCTTGTTTCAGCTTCTCATACTGTCTACTCAACAGATTTCAGTGTGACTTCCTCAGCCGCACTAGCAAGCGTCTAAAACAT
Source organism: Ceyx cyanopectus (assembly GCA_013401355.1). Classification (NCBI taxonomy): domain Eukaryota; kingdom Metazoa; phylum Chordata; class Aves; order Coraciiformes; family Alcedinidae; genus Ceyx; species Ceyx cyanopectus. The sequence continues at coordinate 62,397 of VYZU01059655.1, forward strand.
GCAGAGAGTGCAGCAAAACGCAGGGTGATTTGGCATGGTGAGCATATCAGGAGTGATGGGTGTAGCATCCCACCGGGGACTGGCTCCCATGAGCTTTTTGAGATCAGCAGGGACCTGTCTGTCCCAGCAAAGGAGGAAGGAACCTGGGGTAGCTTCCATCACCTTGCAGGCAGTGCTGCCTAGCAGTCCCAGGAGAGGGTTTCCAAGACTGGGGTGCTTTCTCTGTAAGCCCCCTCATTATGCAGCACTGGTGGTACATATGACTTGTGATGTGAAATTCCCAACCCCCTCTCAGGAAGCAGCAAATTAAAATAGATGTGAAATATTGGCATGCACTTGCTGCATTTTCAGGTCAGCCCAAGCCATGTCAACAGATGATACCGTCGTGTTTCCAAAGTCAGTTCAATCTTCCTAGGTCAGATGATCCCCTCGCTTTGACCAGGTTCACCCCCATGGACTTAGCAAGTACACACTGGTGTGTCAGAGAGGAGAATGTGGCACCCTGTCTTTCAAACCGGAATCACCAAAGACAAAACAGAAGGTCACTTCAAGATTTTTATTCCCAGTTCTTGCCCACTTCTCAAGCCCTGACTTCCCCAGCATTGCCCAGTTGCCTGTGTGTGAAAAATATCTTGTGGAAATTTGAAACTCTTTGAAGATGTACTGTGTGGAATGTAATAAAATGATGATATTTTTATACAAATATCTGGGGGTTTTCTTCTTTCTTTGCTAACAAGAACACTGTTGGTTGAAGTGGTGATTTAAACTTCATGTTTTCTTTTGGCGCATCAGACTGTTTCCTTTAGCAAAGTAACGCTCTTTTTCCTGCTGTGTGTGGACCTAGCTTCTGGCAATGCAGCTGGTGGGCACACCCTGCCACTCTGCACTAAGGATTGGGCCATTAATAGCAAATTTTAGATACACTACATTTGTACCAGTCCTTACTGGGAGTTTTGTGCGTCTGAACTGACACTTGGGATTGTTTGGGGATTTCAGTAATGTTGCTTAAGTGCTAATTGCTCAATGTGATTATGCAGAATTTCTCTGGCCTGGGACCCTGGAGACAGGACGTATGATTTCCCAGGGCCCTGGGGGCTGGTTTGGCTGCCAGCTCAGCTGCTCCACCCCTTAGCACAACAAAAAACGGGTAAGCCTTTACCAAAATTAATACTGAAAATGGGACTGTGTTCCTCTTCTGTGAAATCCTTTCTGGGCCTCTGCATGTGGGACTGTGTAGGAGAGCTGTGCTGGAGTGGCCCCAGCACCAAGGATTTAGGGAGATGTGTCCCCCACCTTCCCTCCACCCGGATCCTCCCAGGTTATTACAGGGACCTCTGTTGTAGTATTTCTTCTTCCCGTCTTCTCTAGGTGCACCTTTTGCTCCTTCAGAGACATCAGTAGCATCACATTTCATGTGAAATATATTTTGATGCTAGTCTGAGGTTTTTCTTTCCCTCCTGCATTTATTTTCCTTCTATCATACTCTTTACCCTGGCATATGGCTCAGCTTTGCAATGAAACTTCCTGGCTTTACCAGGAATTCGGGCTATCAACAACAACAAAAAAATAATTCAAACGTGGGCCCTTGCCTTGTCTGTTCAAATGCAAGCAAAGCTGAGGATCCATAATTTTTTTTTTCTCTAATTCTACAGCAAAGCCCATGCAATTGTAACTTCCATTTTGTACACTTCAGTGACTGTCCAAGCAAAATTTAAAACAAATATGCATGTGAAAAACAGGGAGAGAGAAACTGTCTGATGGCTTCCCAAAAAGGAAGAAAAAAAAATCTGTTAAGTAAACAGACAAAAAGGGAAGAATCATTCAGGGTTTAATTATTCTGTATGTGCAACCAGATTGACTGGAGAATTGGATGCCACTTGGGCTGCAGCACATCCTAGGAAAGAAAATAGCTGAAATTAGTGCACTTTGTTTAAGAAAATAAACATAACCTAGTGTGATTTTAATGCAACCTCCTCTGCAGGTAGTTTGAGCCATTTAAGAGTCTGCTTCATAAAAAAAAAAAAAAAGGATAAACTTTTTTGGGTTAGTAGTAGAGGCTCCGTATTTTGGAGAGTGACATAACAGGTGGAAGCTTGATGTCTCCTGTGTGCCATGGAGAGGGTCTGGACATGGCTCCCCTGGTTGTATGTGGGGTGATGATGTCGGTCTTTTTACCTCTGCAGATGCTGCTGTGTTGTAGGGGAAGCAACCTGGTGTGGCTGGGGGTAGAGGGCCCGCAGGCACTCTATGTAAGCAAAAGGGCAAAACCAGTGGCAAATGGGAGTGTGAAAGGGCAAGCAGTGGCCTGGTAAAGCAAACAACACTGTGGTAAGAGCTGTGTTCTGTCTTGCCTGGGCAATGTCAGCATGACTGAGCTGGATGACTGCTGAGGAGCAGGCTGAAAAGCACAGTGCTCATTCACCTGGTCCAGCACAGTCAGGTCAGCCTTTTGCCAGGGCAAGCACCTGCAAGATGACACTAGGCAAAGGGAACCCAGAGCTGCTTTCTCTCAGGCTGCAAGGGTGAGGTTGATTTTTTCCTGAGAGGGGTTGAAATGTTCCTGCTGGTGAGTACAAGGGAATAAGGTAAAAACCAAACAGTGCACAAGGCTGTGTTAGGTGTTTTGCCCCTAAAAATGTGAAAACCTACTGCCTTTACCAGGGCCAGCCTCAGCTTACACCGTGGCGAGGCAGCAGAGTGAGGCATGCAGACACCAGGCGAGGGCCCCGAGGCAAGCTTGGACAGCCTCTTGGCTTTCTGCCACAGCTCCTCCATCAGTGACTTTGGCAGCTCTTAGCAGCGATTGCAGGCATGACTGCCAGTTTGAGGAATAGTGTCATTAGACATTGCTGCTGTAAAAACAAACAGCAACAACAGGGAGAGTGATAAACATATCAGGATGCCTCAGAGCTGCCAGATACTCCCCCAGCCCCCACCCCTTGTGGGGTGGTGGTGGCCTGGGAGGACTAATCTTGCACTGAGGAGCTGCTCAATTTGGGACTGCTGAGCTCCAGCATGGACCGCCAAACCTGAACAGTGGGTAGTCCAGCACTAAGAATCACAGCATCACAGAATCACAGAATGTTAGGGGTTGGAAGGGACCTAGAAGATCATCTAGTCCAACCCCCTTGCTAGAGCAGGATCACCTAGACTAAGTCATCCAGGAACGCATCCAGCAGGTTACGAATGTCTCCAGAGAAGGAGACTCCACAACCTCCCTGGGCAGTCCGTTCCATTCCAGAGGATGGGGGATGAAAACCATACTGTATAATTGCCACTGTGATGTTGCATGCATGTCACCAACACCATTTCCCTGGCCTAGTGCTGAGGAGAGGTGCAAAAGCAGGACATGCTGCGGAAACGGTCAAGCTGCTGCCCGGAGGCTTTGGCAGAGTCCCACTTTGGGCAGCCGTCCTGGCCATCTGCCATGTGTGCAGGAAGGGCAGCATGCCACACGTTGGAGGGCAGTGCATGGGCAGGAAATAGCTGCCTACTCACATTTGAGTCTGCACTAAGCACCCAATCTGGCTTCATGCCCCTGAGTGCTTTCAGTGGGAGTCTTCACTTTCCCAGCTGTGCTTCCCCAGTTATCTCTGCGTATAAGAAGCCCAAGGAACGCAAGAGGCAACTTGGTGCTCCCTGGTTTGAAGATTGTCCCACAATGTGTGCCATGCACTGCCACTGAGGCAGCCCCAAGGCAATCTAAGGATAAGTTTCCAGGGGTTCTTGTGCTATGGAGGATAGCCAGGCCAGGGGCCAGGCTGTTCGTTTGCTTTCTTTAATGCTCAGCTGCAGCCAAAGCACTGTTTTAATTTGAAATCTGGCAGGGATTTAGCCCTTTTATAAACATATATATAACATAGTTCTGTGTTTCCAGAGGAGTAGAGAAGAGAGATTTGAGGTGGGTTTTCAGCTGGAAATAGAGTGGTGGGGGATTCAGAAGGAGTGTTTCTGCCTGGTTCCTGTGCTACTGCTTTGAGCAACACTTCCCTGTTCACAGAGGGTGGGAGGTGTCATTCCCCCAGCCCCAGGGCTCCCAGCCGCAGGAGCAGCACTTGCATTGCTGCTGTCAAACCGAGCAGTGTCAAGGCAAGGCCACGGAGGCTGCTCTGCTATGTCAAAACAAAACGATGTGTGTTGGAGTCATGCTATTGCTGTGGAGAGAAAAGGACTGGGAATGAGCAAAGGGAGAAAAGCAAGGATGAGGGTGGAGCTGGAGCTTTGCCTCTCTCTGCCAAAACTGGGGAGCAGTAATTTCTGATGCTGTTTTCCTGGTTTTAGCTGCATTTAATGTTTCAGACCCTTGTGGACACTGTTTGGCCACAGAGCATCTGTACACCTCAGACGCTCCCTTTGCAGGGAGGCATAACACTGGTTGAAATTAATGTTACAGCAGCAGGAAAGAGAGATAAGCCTATAGGAGAGCTCTTGCTGTTTTGGGCAAGTAAGCCGCAAACATTTTTTTTTTTCTCCACTGCAGAAAGCACCAAAGGGCAGCCAGCTACACCTCTTCTGTACCAGGAAGCACAGTCTCAGATGTTACTGGGGAGTGAAGGACAGTGTGTAGCAGAGCCCATAAGCCACCATCATCTGGTGCATCCCCTTTGGCCTCAAAGTCCTCCAACTCCTGCAAGAAGCAAGGAACAGGAACATGGGGAAGGTGGGAGTACATCCAGGAACTCTCCAGGGCAGGCTCCCCTCTGCCAGAGAGACTGCGAGCAGGCAACAAAGAGTTTGATATGTTGTTTGGGGAAGGCACCTCATGCTGAGAGGCTCATTTTTTTTTCACCTAAAAAAAAGCCCAAGGGACACTGGAGCCACCATCTGTAAATGCCTTTGCGTAGAGAGATATGTGCCAACAAAGCTCTGTCCTGAGATGGAGGGACATGACATGAGGCAGCACTCAGTGCCCAGACTTAAACCAGACAAAGTCAGTCTAGAACAAAACAGCATTTTTTTTTCTCAGTGGTGGTTATTTGCCTTGGAGGAATGTGTCTAGGTTCCAGTAACTGAGACTGAGTGTCCTCTCCATAGCAATAGCTCTTGGCTTGGTGCAAAGGTCTTTGCCTGAGGTGCTGGGCACTGCTGGTAAACCTGTGTAGACAGGCTGGTATTGAGCATGTGTGGTGAAGGGAAGTATATTGCAGGCCATATGATGTGCTGGCCTCAGCTTTGCAGACATGAGCTGCCTTGTTGGGGTTTGGAGAGCTTTCTTGCAAGCACACATGTATGTCTATGGTGGGACACCAGAAAACTTTGTCTGCTATTGTGCCTCCCCTGCCCACTCCTTCCCTGGCCCAATCCCTGCCACACTGCTACTATTTTAAAACAGATGTACATTAAAGCTCCTTAATCTCTGGAATACTAATTCTCTCCTGCTCTCTCTCCATGTGAATTCATATGAATGTGGTACTTAAGTCACTCCTTGTCTTTGATTAGAATCTCATCTTTATTTTTTCAGGTCCCATAAATTAGCCTTTTAGCTGGCAGTGCTCTCAGATCCAACTGATAACAGCCTTTTCCCAGCATCCAGCCATTTCCAACAGCATCACTAACATCATCTTTTGGGCATGACTGGCTAGGTGCTCACAGCCATCATTTAGCACACTTGTTTTAAAAAGGGCCTTCCACTCAGGAGAAAGCATTTTTCATATTTAAATGCAGTTTACCCAAAATCTCTTGCCTATCCTTCTTCAGTATTTTTTTCCCTTTTAAAATGCAAAGTAAATTGTTCCTGAAAGCTGCCCTGTAAGGAAGCAGTTCTCCACAGCACAGGGCATGTTTCTCCCATTCTGCCCAGTAGCTTGCAGGGCTTTTCTGGGGACCACTTTTCAAGGGAGTCACTTTCCATGGCCTGCTACATTTGTGACAATATTGCTGAGAGTTGTCACAAAGGAGCCTAATTGATGGCAAATAGCAGGCTAGTTTCTGTGGCAGGAGATCATCTCCACTACGAACTGACAAACTGAAAGGAGACCACCGTCTTCAAATCCCACAAACTGCCACTGATTTTGAGCTGATTTCATTAATGACTCAAGAAACTGCAGTATCAAAAAATAAATTATGAGTTATATTTTTTCCAAAGCTGGCATAGAACCCCATGTGACAATGTACAATTGGGTAACAGTGAAATGGCATTTGGGCAACGTAACAATGAAGGCCCACCATGGATCTGAAGAGAAAGGAGAATGGGCATGGAGAAAGATATCATTTAAGCAAGACTGGAAGCCATATTAGCATGGGGAATTGAGAAAACTGCTAGAAAAGTAAATTGATTTGGGGCTGGGACTTTTGTATAAATGTTCTCTCTTTTTAAGTTTTCCCAGCGCTCTTTCCTTTCAGGCTGAAAGAACTGGTGTTCTTTTGAAAGTGTTGATTAACCAATACTTTGGTTTTTTTTCTGGCTTTTCCTTCAAGGCTACCCTGGGAAATAAAAAGCACCAAATTGCTAGCTCATTCTCACACAAAATTTAGAGGAGCTACAATATGGAAAGGCAGAAGACTTCCAGCAGCTTTTCCCTACACATAGGCTCTTTGGGAGACCATGGTCCAATTTCAAACTTTGCTTGTGTCTGAGCAACATACAGTTTCCATAGGGTGATGTGGGTGACACAGATGGCAAATTTTACTGCTTTTCTTCAGATAGAGGACTAGCAAAGCAGACACCTCTGCATATGAACTCCTTTGCAAGTTACTTGAGCCACATGTTCAGCTCTAAATGTTTGCAAAAGGCCCTCAGGTAGTTCTCCCCTACATTTCTGGAAGTGTTGAGAAATCATGTGAACTCACTGCTAAAGTGAAGATTCACAGAAGACAGTGTGTACCTATGTTTTTTCAACAAGCTACCAGAATCATCAAGTCAGCTTAATTACCTAACTCATGAGACACAGAGCTTATCATCAGGAGGGGCAAGTGTTGGCTTCTGTGTGTTCCTATTGCTATGTTTGCTTGAAGATTCAAAGAAATCCCTACATCCTTTGAGTGCAGAGGGCAAAAGACAATTCTGTCCAAAGAATGGGTATTTTGGAACGTATCATTAGTATCAGCACAGAAGATCATTGCAGTTAGGTGTAAGGTGGCATTGGGCTAGTGAGGAGTTCATCAGAGACCCCTGCTCTGGAAATGAACCTTGTTGTCAGGGATCACCTGATATGATTGCCTAGGATAACAAAAACAAAAAAAACAAAAAAAAGATTTGACAATTCAGGCGGTCTTTTCAAGTCCTAAATCACTGCACCAATAGGCACAAATATTCCTTTATAACATTTAGAATAATTTCTCTGCATGTGACTTTTCAGGCATAAGTTACATTTTTTGGTTTTGGTTGTTTATAAGTAACCTCTTTAAACTCTTATTGCTGTTTTAGCACAAGGTTCAAAGTAGCCTTGGTTTTCAATCACAACTTTTTCAAGGATGTGACTTCTACTACTAGTAGTCCCTGATTTTTTTGCATTCTTGATAATTTCAAGATAACTTCTCAGGTGAGCACCCCAAGTTACAGTCAGCTTTGAAAAAAATCTAAACAGATTGAAATGAAAGGGCATTTCCTTTTGGAAAACTGAATAAGAGCCATGGAAACTGTATGAAGAGATAATGCTAGGAAGAGTGCACAGGAAAATAACTTCTGCTCAGATTGACAGCATGTGCATTTGGTTACTAGTGCTTGACCTGTGCTGAACAATAAAAAGAAATGTCACCACTAAAAGGAATTTGGATCAGAAAAATGTTAACATAAATGCCTGGATATGGACACCCATTTGTTGCTCTCCCCATTCAAACAGCTTTTGCATTAAAACATAGAATGATGATACATTACTTCCTCAAACTGATGTGAATTTAAATGTAACTCAGAGAGAAACTGGGTCATTGAAGCTCTATGTCCAGTAACACAAATGGGAAAAGTTGAACAGTAGACTGTGCTAAATGGATCTAGCATTAGTGGCAAGTAATAATAGACATTAAGATCCTAGTCAGAGTTGTAAGGATAATACCCATGAGCATGTTAATAATGAATTATGGCCATTATGCAGGCACCAATGACAATATTTTAGTGCTATTCAAGTTATCTGGTTTCTTTGCTTTTTGGTGGCTCTCTTATCTTCTTAAAAGCTGGTCACTTAGTGGTCATTAAATGTGATGTAGTGGGAAGATACTGTTCTCTCAAGGGTGCAAGAGTCTTCATTGAGTTTGGCCAAAGGAAAAGGATGAGTTCTTCCTTCTTCCATAAGAAAGAGCATTGCAGTATTTTAACTATTGCTTTCTCCTGGCCCGTCTCACAGTCCAGTGACCAGTGGCAATAATGCACTGAAAGGCCTCTTTAAACAAACAGTGCTTCACATTTTGTTGTTCTAGTGAACTTCCCAAGAATGGAGGATGACTTTCCGGTCTCTGAGCAAGACTTTGAGGACAACGATGATTCAGGTTGGTACTCAAATGCAACATGGACAATTTAACTGGGGGAGCTTGTGTTTCAGTATCAGATAGTATCAGATGCACAATTACTAATGAACCTCAGCTTTAGTAGGGGCTAGGAGCTAAAACATACTTGAGAATCACAGAATCGTAGAATGATAGGGGTTGGAAGGGACTTCTGGAGATAATCAAGTCCAACCCCTCTGCAAGAGCAGAATCACCCATGGCAGGCCACACAGGAACAGATCTAGGCAGGTTTTGAATGCCTCTAGAGAAGGAGATTCACAACCTCTCTGGGCAGCCTGTTCCAGGCTCTGTAAATCTCACAGTAAATAAATTTCTCCTCATGGTGAGGTGGAACTTCCTCTGTTCCAGTTTGTCACCATTACCTCCCATCCTATCACAGGGCATTACTGAAAAGAGACCGGCCCCTTCTACTTGACACCCACCCTAGAGATATTTGTAACCATTTATAAGATCCCTTCTCAGTCTTCTCCAAGCTAAACAGTCACAGGTCTCTCAGCCTTTCCTCTTCAAAGAGATGTTCGAGACCCTTAATCATCCTTGTAGGTCTCCATTGGACTCTCTTTAGTATTTCCCTGTCTTTCTTGAACTGGGGAGTTGATAACTGGACACAATGCTCCAAATGTGGTCTCACTAAGGCAGAGTACAGGGGGTGGAGAATCTCCCTCAACCTGCTGGATACACTCCTCTTCATGCACCCCAGGATACCACTGGCCTTCTTTGCCCCAAGGACACATTGCTGTTCTATGGATAACTTATTGTCCCCCAGAACTCCAAGGTCCTTCTCCGTGGAGCTGCTTTCCAGCAGGTCAACCCCTGACCTGTACTGGTGTGTAGTGTTATTCCTCCCCAGGTGTAGAACTCTACACTTGCCCTTGTTGAACTTCATTTGTTTTGCCTTTGCCCAGCTCTCCAGTCTGTCCAGATTTCATTGGATGACGCACAGCCTTCCAGTTCATCAGTTGATGATACAAAGCTCATTCCAGTTTTGTATCATTAGCAGACTTACTGAGGGTACACTCTGTCCCTTCATCCAGATCACTGATGAAGATGTTGAATAAGACCAGACAATACTGGCCCCTGGAGAACACTGCTAACTATAGGTTGCCAACTGGACTCTGCAACATTGATCATGAACCTCTGAGCTCTATTGTTTAGCCAATTCTCCACCCACCTCACCATCCCCTCTTCTAACTCACAGTTCCTGAGCTTACCCATGAGGATATTATGGGAGAGAGTCAAAAGCCTTGCTGAAAGTCAAGGTAGACAACATCCACTGCTCTCCCTGCACCTACCCATTCAGTCACGCCATCATAGAAGGTTATCAGATTAGGCAAACATTACTTCCCTTTAGTAAATCTATGATATCTACTCTTGTTAACCTTCTTTTCTTCCATGTGCCAAGTAATGGTTTCTAGAATGAGCTGCTCCATCACCTCTCCAGGGTTGGAAGTGAGGTTGACTGGTCTGTAATTTCCAGGGTCTTCCTTCTTGCCCTTTTTGAAGACTGGAGTGACACTGGCTTTCCTCCAGTCTTCAGGAAATTCTCCCAATCTCCATGACCTTTCAAAAATGCTGGAGAGTGGTAAAACAAACTTAGATTGGTGGTGGCTTAGTATCTGGACAAAAATATTAGTTTTCTTTTCTTGTTTTCTTTTTTCAACAGCCAGCAACTTTGCAAAGTCAATATATTGTATTTGTGTTAGGAGAGGTGGAACTGATCTTACAAGCATTAATTGCTAGTTGCAAGGCATTTTGACTTGTAAATGGAGAAAATTAAGTCTGATAGCTGTGACAGATTGTTTCCATAGTTTTGAACCCAGTGGCACTTGAATGGCCAGAGTTTCAGTGTGTGTAAAATTCTAGCATGCTATTTACATAGCCTGGGATGTAAAAGTGAATTAGGGTGCCTAATTTCCGTGGTAGCTTGATGCTTCACATTACTTCTAGATGGGTTAGTGAATCCTGCTGAGATATACCCATGGTGGGGCCATGGGTATATCTTGTAAGATATTTTGTTGTATATCTCTTGTAAGGCCATCACAACTCCAAGTAAGAAATGCATAAAGACGGGGCAGGGGGGGGAAGAACAGTGATCTCTGGATAATAAGTACTCATTTCACTGCAGATTACTTTGGATCGGATAGGAACGACACACTGTTCTCTACTAACTCTCCAGGAACTCCAAAGCTGGACAAAGAAAAAAGCTGGCTCTACACCCTGGATCCCATCCTGGTGACCATCATAGCAATGAGCTCCCTTGGCGTCCTCCTTGGGGCCATCTGTGCTGGTCTGCTGCTCTACTGCACATGCTCATATGCCGGGCTGTCCTCACGGAGCTCCACCACACTGGAGAACT